>JAOPTO010000534.1:0-242231 GCA_033822845.1 Tetrapedia diversipes | reverse complement strand
GAAATTAGCCAATCCTGCTGCAGCGCCGGCCGTTGGGCTCGCCGCGCACAGGCAAACCCAGGACCGTATCAACATGTGTTACAATGCTTACCTCGTGGGGCGCAGGAAAATTTGTTTGTCACTCAAGAGACGGACGACACAAAATCAAAACTTCGGTCACCTTCCAAAAAGTATTCAATGATCGTTGAATAGCATTAAACCTACTTACTCGCAAAATCCACAAGAGCATGTCAGAACTCGCCCATTGGGATTTCCGAGTAAAGAGGGTTAATGATCTTAAAGCAGATAGTACACTGCCCAAAAGTGAAGCACCCACACGCATTTAAATCGCGATTGTCCCGTCCGCGAATATTTATTGAATAATACATTCACATCTCGATTATCCCGTCCGCAGTGTCCACAAAAAAGTACACAACACACGTGCACGAATCAGTCACAATTTACACCGCCACTAAAATGTATTCTTTTCTCTCTTCTTTTGCACTCCCACAACCACACCACACACGCGACACAAAATACACTCACAACTATATTTTATGTAAAATTAAATTTTAAAAAATGTTATTTAAAAGAAATTAACTATAACTAGAAACAATCTAAAAAAGCTTTTTTAATGAAGTCGAAAAATAATTCTCCTACTGAACAACAGCAGAACCAAATGAAAGAGAAATTCAGAAAGAGAAAGCTATTTTTTCGGTTAATGTTTGCTTCGTAATATTTCTATTATTCAAATTTAAACACAGTAAAGGAAAAACTAAGAAAGCATTTCTCAAATTTATCTATCCACATGTATCACGCACTCGTAGTGAACTCAGCGATAAAATCACACGACGAGAAAATAAACCGCACGTCAACACAATATTTCGTTAACGACTGATCACTGGTGGCGATCGAATGCGGTCGATGACAAAAGAATATCAGTCCTCCAACGCAATCGCAGAGAAATCCTTCTTCCCGCGTATTCATCAGTCGTCATTTGGTTCTGCTGTTGTTCAGTAGCGGAATTATTTTTCGACTTCTTTTAAAACGCTTTTTTAGATCGTTCCTGATTACAGTTAATTTCTTTTAAATAACAGTTTTTTTATTTAGTTTTAAATAAAATATAATTTGGTTTGTATAAGTAATTTAGTAAGTGTGTTTGTGCCACACGTATGTGGTGTTGTCGTGAGAGTGCAAAAGAAGAGAGAAAATAATACATTTTAGTGGCGATATAAATTGTGACTGATTCGTGCAGGTGTGTTGTGTACCTCTTTGTTGACACTGCGGACGGGACAATCGCGGTGCAAGTGTAATATTCAATAAATATTCACGGACGGGACAATCGCGATTTGAATACGTGTGGGTGCTTCACGTTTAGGCAGTATACCATCTGCTTTAAGAGATCATTAACCCTCTTTACTCGGAAATCCCAATGGGCGAGTTCTGACATGCTCTTGTGGATTTTGCGAGTAAGTAGGTTTAATGCTATTCAACGATCATTGAATACTTTTTGGAAGGTGACCGAAGTTTTGATTTTGTATCGTCCGTCTCTTGAGTGACAAACAAGTTTTCCTGCGCCCCACGAGGTAAGCGTTGTAACACATGTTGATACGGTCCTGGGTTCGCCTGTGCGCGGCGAGCCCAACGGACGGCGCTGCAGCGGATTGGCTGATTTGGGGCAATCTTTAACTGCTAATAATTAATTAACGAAGCGTTTAACGACATTTCGTCACTCTTGATTTTCGTCTTATTTTACCGTCTAGAACCCCCCATTTCATTGGGGCCCAGAGGTAGATTAACACCCTGTATATTGAAGATAAAAAATATTTAAAAAATTGAAAAATATTAATTTTGGAGTGGATAAAGTAACAGTAATTTGATTCTGTACAATATTACAATTGAATACACCGCCGAACAGATTCAGATTGCGTGAAAAAGTATTCAGTCCCCAGCGACAGTTAGTGCCGGCTGCACGCCGTCCACGCGAAGCGTTTCGGCTCAGAGTCTGCCGCAGTCAAAGGGTTAAGGACGAATGACGAGATATCTCGTCTTGCATGTTTCAGCGTTGGGGACCGCTGACGAGATATCTCGTCTTGCATGTTTCGTCGTTCGGGGCCGATGACGAGATATCTCGTCTTGCATGTTTCGTCGTTCGGGGCCGATGACGAGATATCTCGTCTTTCATATTGCGTCGTAGGAGGTCGTTAACGAGACATCGTACAATTGCTACGTGATAGTCAAGGGCAGTTTTCGATAATTTGTATCGTGAATTAATTATTTGAAACCCTGAAAAACAAGAAAGAAAAATATTTCGAAAAACAAGAAATTTCACGACAAAATGTTGCAAAGTGTGCAAAATCAACGGAAAAAGAAGTGAAACTAGCTATGTTTGCAACCTTTGTGGTGTTTCACTTTACTTAGTCACATGTTTTATTGAATATCATACTTTGACAAATTTTTAGTTTGTACAAATTTTTACTTATTGAGATATATTAAAGAATCGTTCACTTTTAAAGTTGCTGTTGAAAATAAATATTTCACGTGACAATGATTTTTAACTACTAACAAATTATCACTGATTTAAAAATATTTGACGTTAAAGTGTAAATAATTCGCTTTTAGAAAGTTTCAATCGGAGTAATATACTTGAACAAAATAAATATACTTTTTAGAAGCTTCGAAGTGAATGTTAATGCTGATATTTAATTTATATTTATACTCAAGTATAAATTAAAAAAAGAATTAAAATATATACATTTATATATGTATATATATATATGTGTCATTTTGAACCATGTCAATGTAAATAATATAAATTATAAAATAAGTGAACACTTTCTTATCGCATACAATTATTTTACCAAGTACTAAAAGGGCTCGCACTTGCTATGTTAAGGGCAAAATAATGAAGTATTATAGGTATGCACCTAATTTGTATTTAATAAACTAAAACAATGGTTAAGGTTAAAATTAAATTTCTTTACGTATAAAGTGTATCTTTACTGCGTTTGAAATAAATTCGTGTCGCAAGCAGTGACTGGTGATTATAAGGTAAAGGGTCAAGGGTCGTTGAAGGCAATTAGCCCGACGTTATTTTGCTCTCGAACAATTTATGGAAAACGCTTAAGGCTGTGTATAGCCGGTGAAAGTGAGTATGTAAATGTGCAATCCAGATGGTGTGAACGATAACTACATATTTAGTGACTTGAAGTCACGGAGCTTTTGAATGTCAAAGGATTGATTGTTGGAAACGAATCTTTCCGTCTACAACGTTACGTTGCTTTAACCCTTTCTCTACGAATATCTCTACGCTTCCTCTTTATCTCTATTGTTGTTCACGTTTAACCGCTCACTTTCCTTTTCTTGCTTTCCGCACAGGTCAAACTTGTACTGTATTAAACCAAAAATTCTTAAACGACACGCGAAATTGCATTAAAATTGATCCTCGTTTCTTTTTAAAACACGAATGTTTATTTCTTAATATATTTGCAGTTACACGTATGCTTTTCTTTGTTTCTTATTATTCCCCGATGTTTTTAAAGAGTTGATTTGTAAAGAGTTAAATAATAGTAAAAATAGTACTTTCCAATAACTTTCGTTGATTCGAACTATGGGTATTTATTCCTAGGAATGGCAGAGAATTCAAACAATTCAATATAGATATGGGGTTTTATTTGTAATAATTCAACCATGTCCTTTGATCCCTAAGTCACTCATATTCCTAGAATTTCAAATTTTCCTCCCTTTATCTCATTCCTACTACTTCGTTTTACCGATCCTTAAAATGATTAAAACTTAAACCCAAAAAGGAAACTTGTCCTAGAACAACCGTATCGTGTAGTTGAATTAAATCTAATTAATAATTTATCTGTGTCCTTTGATTTCTAAGTCACTACTCATACTTCTAAAACTTCAAATTTTCTTCCCTTTATCTCATCCCTATTACTCCGTTTTACCGATTCTTTAAAGGACCAGAACGAAACCCAAAAAGCAGACTTGACTTACAACAGCCGTATCGTATAGTTGCATTAAATTTTATTAATAAGTCATCCGTGTCCTTTGATTTCTAAGTCACTACTCATACTTCTAAAACTTCAAATTTTCTTCCCTTTATCTCATCCCTATTACTCCGTTTTACCGATTCTTTAAAGGACCAGAACGAAACCCAAAAAGCAGACTTGACTTACAACAGCCGTATCGTATAGTTGCATTAAATTTTATTAATAAGTCATCCGTGTCCTTTGATTTCTAAGTCACTCATACTTCTAAAACTCCAAATTTTCCTCCCCTTATCTCAATCCTACTCCTTCGTTTTACCGATCCTTAAAAGGACTAAAACTTAGACCCAAAATGTAGACCTGTCCTAGAACAGACGTATTGTATAGTTGCAATAAATTTTATTAATAATTCATCCATGTCCTTTAATCCCTAAGTCACTCATACTCCTAGAACTCTAGCTTCTCCCCCCCTTATCTCATTCCTACTCCTTCGTTTTACCCATCCTCAAAAGGACTAAAACTTAGACCCAAAATGTAGACCTGTCCTAGAACAACCGTATTGTATAGTTGAATTAAATCTTACTAATAATTCATCCATGTCCTTTAATCCCTAAGTCACTCGTACTCCTAGAACTCCAAATTTTCTTCCCTTTATCTTATCCCTACTACTTCGTTTTACCGATCCTTAAAAAGATTAAAACTTAAACCCAAAATGTAGACCTGTTCTAGAACAGACATATTGTATAGTTGCATTAAATCTTACTAATAATTCATCCATGTCCTTTAATCCCTAAGTCATTCGTACTCCTAGAACTCCAAATTTTCCTCACCTCATTTCATCTCTACTACTTCGTTTTACCGATCCCTTAAAAGACCAGAATGAAACCTAAAAAGCAGACTTGTCTTAAAACAGCCGTGTCGTGTAGTTGAATTAAATTTGATTAACCTCGCCATATGAAACTCTTCTTTTAAAAATCCTTCACGTGTTTCATTCATTCCCACTAGCGGGAACACAACAACAGCACACCCCGTTCAAAAACTCGTTTTATCCGCAACGAAACGCGGTCGCTTGAATCCGATCATTATTAATGGCCGTACGAATAACTGCGTTGTTTCACGACGTCGAGGATTGCCGCCCATTGTCCTGTCCGGCGATTATTATACACGCTGCTGCAGATTTTCAAACATTATATCACGAGAAATTGCATTGAAACGCGTTCGAACGATCGTCGAAGCGCCGCGGTTTCTCGGCATCCGGCACAATCGTTGCTAACGCACGAACGCGCTTAAAAACAAACAGTCCCGCGGAATATAAAATATAATTCGCGGTGATGATCCCTCTGGGGGGATACACAACGAGTCCTCTGGTTGGTCGTTCGCGATTTCCACGACGCGTCGCGCGTGAACGCCGCAAAAATGGCGAACTCTCGCGCGGGTAAATTATCGCCACGTGGCTTTTCGTTCACGTCTAAACGTTTCAAAGGGGTAGCTTCGATTTCATTTTTGGTTTGTATTTAGAAGGGAAGTTTGCGAACCTGGAAATTCAAAAAATTACGAAACTTCGTGTACAGGTTGAGTAAATCATTCATAACAGAAAGAGATACAGTTGCTCCCAAAAGTGCTTCGTACTCCATAGGACCGACAGTATCAAAGTTAAAAAATAAACGTAATAAGTTTAATGATATTTATTGAAACACTCTAAACAAAAATTTGATTTGGTTTTGCATGTATTACAAAACTTGACGACCGTCATTCTAACCGTCTGAAATATCGCCCAAGTGCTTGCTCACTGCCAGCTGAACGAAAAGGGCAAGTCCTGTTTGACCGCCGGGCTCAACGTGTTAATATGACTAACAAGGGAAATTTGCGAACCCAGAAATTCAACAAAAAATATGAAACTTTGTGTAGAGGTAGAGTAAATCATCCATAACACACACCTATTTTGTGTTCGTGCCGAATCTCACTTTCAAGGGGTGATTTCACCCCTTAAAGAGAATGAAAAATTATTAAACTCAAATTATAATAAATATTTATAATACTTTTAATAATCAAATATAATAAATATTATACTAAACTATATTATTAAATTAAACTCTTTTTCAATATCTCTCACCGTTCTCGAGATATTCGAGAAGAAAGGTAATTTTCCATTCTCTTTAAGGGGTGAAATCACCCTTTGGAAGTGAGACTCGGCACGAACAAAATATAGGTATGTGTTATGGATGATTTACTCTACCTCTACACAAAGTTTCATATTTTTTTGAATTTCAGGGTTCGCAAACTTCTCTTGTTAGTCATATTAACACGTTGAGCCCGGCGGTCAAACACGACTTGCCCTTTTCGTTCAGCTGGCAGCGAGCAAGCACTTGGGCGATATTTCAGACGGTTAGAATGACGGTCGTCAAGTTTTGTAATACATGCAAAACCAAATCAAATTTTTGTTTAGAGTGTTTCAATAAATATCATTAAACTTATTACGTTTATTTTTTAACTTTGATACTGTCGGTCCTATGGAGTACGGAGCACTTTTGGGAGCAACTGTATATCTTTCTTGTCCTCTTTTTCTTTTCTCTTTATTTCTTCCACATTTTTCCATTTGCACGAAATTTCGAAGTGGTGCAGCTCTCTGGTGGATCGCGATAACAAGTGCTCTTTTCTCGCCCTCCCTATCGGCGTTCGGTTCTTTGAAAGGAATTCCCACGCGGTCCCGTGTAATTAAAGCTGGCCGCGGAATCAAGTAATTAAAAGTATCGTTATCTTCCGGTGAAAGTGTACCGTGTCCACTTTCACGGTAACTGTGACGGGAATATCTCGGTTTCGACTCGAAGATTCGTGTTAGTATTTTATGCGATAAAACAGTTATTACGGTGTTAACCCATTGACATACATATAGTGATGGTCATCGTGTCGCAAACGACAGCGCTGCACCTTCATTTTTCGCTTATATCGACTTAGACCTGCTAGATGTTAGTGACGATGTATGACTTGCCTAACTTTGCCACTACAAAAAGAAGCGGTCATAGAGGACGATTCCATCCATTTTAAGGGCTTCATTTGGATATTGTGGAAGAAGACCACGCTTGACCCCATATGTGTCTCTTATAAGGAATCTTTTTCTTGGGTCTCAATTGCGAATGTGCCATTGAAGACACCCACATGAGCAGACCCGGACCCCTTGACATACAATGACGAGTTAGGGTCATCATTCATTTCACGTATCACTGTAAACTTTGACGAGTCTAACTCATCAATAGCTGTTTTTAGTGAACGCCGTTCAGTATATAATTAGATTACTTAGTTGTTTCACTCAAGCGTTGATTATGTTTTGTCCAGAATGAGGTAATAATGGAAAATTGATCGACATTTGTCCAAATTATGTGTTTCTACTAATTTGACCGCGACGGTCACCGATGACCCCCCACGGCGCTACGGCCAAGTTGAGTGCCGGTCACTGGTGACCGCCGTGGCATTCAATGCGTTAACCCTTTGATTGCTATGGGTGCGTATATACGTCTTTAGCGAAAGTTACTCGTGTGGATTATGGACGCGTATATGCTTTTGTCAATTTTTCCGATCTCCCATTTAAAGCAACACAATTACTAATAGAATGCCGTCCACGCGGAGGTCTTCGACCGGGAGTATTTAGTACTCAAAGGGTTAACGATGGTAACAATGAAAAATTGATAAGTATTGACATTTGTCCAAATTTTGTATTTCTACCAATCTGAACGCGACGGTCACCGGTGCTCCCACGGCACCACTGCCATGATGAGTATCGGTCACAGATGACCGCCGCAGCATTCAACTTGTTAACCCTTTGATTGCTATGGACGCATATATGCATTTCTGATGAAAGCTATTCGTGTGAACTATGGACGCGCGTATATGCGTCTCTGATGAAAGTTACTCGCGTGGATTAATAGACATGTATGTGCGTTTGTCAATTTTACCAGTCTCCCATTTATAGTAACACAATTGTTAATAGAGTGCCCGACAGTATTTAGCACTCAAAGGGTTAACGATGATAATAATAAAAAATTGATAAGTATTGACATTTGTCCGAATTATGTGTTTCTACCAATCTGACCGCGACGGTCATAGATGACCACCACGGTGCTACCGCCAAGTTGAGTACCGGTTACCGGTTACCTCCGTGGCATTCAACGTATTAATATCGTCGTTCGACGTTGACGTTGGTGAACTACTGTCGTCGAACACAGTATATCAGCGATTGCAATGCGACTTACGTTAGACTTTAATGAGGCAAGCATTCCTTCCAGCTGACTTCTTTTCAGCGACGCACAGTCCTCGATTCCCATCGTTGGCTGCTCTTCTGTCCGTCCGACGACGTACTGATCCACGTGAATAAACAAAATGGCGCCATTGTGCAACGGAATGTAGCCGAGGACGGTTTAATTGAGTCGGTCGTTTATCGTCGAATAAAGGCGCGGAAGAAAAGGGGTGGCGGATTAAGTTTCAACTCGATCCACCCCCATTTTCATCCCCGTGCTCTCGCGCGACCGTTTCACGTGTTTGTTCAAGAATCGTGCGTCCAAACGAAGCTTAAAGGTCGTGAAATTGGACGAGTTCCCGTGCGGGTCACCGCTGTTGGTGTTGGTGGACGGTTAATCCACGTGAAACGGGAAATGCGAAATATGGAAATCAGAGAGACGCCAGACTTCCGGCTTGAAAATAATTAAAGTGATTCACCGCGAGAGGCACTTTGCGATATTGAAGCGAGGACGAGGGCAACGGAGATAGGAGAGGTTTTTGGGGGATTTTCGGGATGCAACGAATTCTGTGGCGAACTCGAAAAATCACTGTACACACATACGCACACACGTGGTGTTTCTTTCATTCTTTATTTTTTACCTTTACTTTATTTTATTTCACTTCATTTCACGTCGTGTTGTTTCTTTCTATTTTTTTTTTTTGCTTCACTTTCTCGCCCTTCCGTTGAATCAGAAACAAATCGGACAACGAAAATCGAAGAGGCGAACTTCGTGCGTACTGTTAGGGATCGACAAAGATCCTTCGCTTCCGGTTTTAACAATATTTCCTCGCGACGGAGAAAAAAAAGGACAATCGCAACGACAGATTTACACACTCACGCTACGCTCTCCGCATGCTACACGTACACGTACACGTATGCGTTTTTTGGTATCTCCTTGTTCATTGGTTTTCTCTTCTTGAATTATTTACACACTCAAGCGGCAGGCTCGCACGAACGCCCGGCGGTCATCGCTTCCGGCACGCGAACGGGGTTCGTTTCCTCTCCTGTGTGCGTCGAACAACGAAAAAATGTACAAATCGAAAAAGTCTAAAAAATTTCTGTTTGGTCACACGCTGGCTTATGCATTTATTCGTACGAATGGATGGTTAAAATTCGTTAAGCGTTCGCGAAAGCGGCATTAATTAGCGAATTAGCCTCGAGTGATCGATCGGTACGCTCGAACCGTGCAACGAAACACGAGAGAATTCTTCCTCTTTTTTTTTTCAATATTTCGCCAATTTAACGAACAACGTCGATAACCGTGCACGCGACAACCGAGCTGTAATGAACGAGCTCGCGAGAATTTATCAACCGAATTTCGAAGCGAACTCCAGCGAAAGAACGCGGGCGAACTTCCGGGGGAATCTGCCGCCATTGGACAAATTTTTGTATAACCGAAGCTAGCGTGTTTCGAACGTACGAGAGTACGGTGGCATTAATCTCATTAACACGTTGAATGCCACGCCAGTTTTATAGAGTTTGCCCGTGGCGCCACGATGAATTTTATTTTATACGATACATATACTGTTGAAATATTACCTACAACAAGTAAGTTACAGTGTGTAATTACTTTTGAGTGTTTTATACTGCATTAATTACTTTACACTATTACATTAACGATGGTAATAATGAAAAATTGATAAGTATCGACATTCGTCCAGATTATGTATTTCTACCAATCTGAGCGCGACGGTCACCGGTGCCCACACGGCACCACTGCCATGTTGAGTGCCGGTCACCGGTGACCTTCGTAACATTCAACGTGTTAACCCTTTGATTGCTATGGACGCATATATGCTTCTCTGATGAAAGCTACTCGTGTGAACTATGGACGCGTACATGTGTTTGTCAATTTTTCCGACCTCCCATTTAGAACAACAAAATCGCTAATAGAGCGCCGTCCACGCGAAACACTTTGACCGGGAGTATTTAGCACTCAAAGGTTAACGATGGTAATAATAAAAAATTGATAAGTATTGACATTTGTCCAAATTATGTGTTTCTACCAATCTGAGCGCGACGGTCACCGGTGCTCCCACGGTATCACTGCCATGACGAGTGTCGGTCACACATGACCGCCGCGGCATTCAACTTGTTAACCCTTTGATTGCTATGGGCGCGTATATGCTTCTCTGATGAAAGCTATTCGTGTGAACTATGGTTGCGCGTATATGTGTCTGTGGTGAAACTTACTCGCGTGGATTAATAGACGTGTATGTGCGCTTGTCAATTTTTCCGGTCTCCCATTTATAGCAACACAATTGTTAATAGAGTGCCCGACAGTATTTAGCACTCAAAGGGTTAACGATGGTAATAATAAAAAATTGATAAGTATTGACATTTGTCCAAATTATGTATTTCTACCAATCTGAGCGCGACGGTCACCGATGACCCTCCACGGCCTCGCCGCCGTGTTGAGTGCCGGTCACCGGTGATCCCCGTGGCATTCAACATGTTAACTCTTTAATTGCTATGGACGCGTATATGCGTCTTTGGCGAAAGTTAATCGCGTAAATTATGGACGCGTATGTGCGTTTCTCAATTTTTCCTCGCTCCCATTTAGAGTCACACAATCGTTAATAAAGCGCCGTCCACGCGGAGCATTTCAACCGAAAGTATTCAGCACTCAAAAGATTAACGACGGTAATAATAAAGAAATGATAAGTATTGACATTTGTCCAAATTATGTATTTCTACCAATCTGAGCGCGACGGTCACCGGTGCTCCCCACGGCGGCATCGCCATATTGAGTTCTAGTCATCGGTGACCCCCGTGGCATTAAACGTGTGAACCCTTTGATTACTATGGGCGCGTATGTGCGTTTCTCAATTTTTCCTCGCTCCCATTTAGACCAACATAATTGTTAATAAAGCGCCATCCACGCGGAGCACTTCAACCGAGGGTATTCGGAACTCAAAGGGTTAACGATGGTAATAATAAAAAATTGATAAGTGTCGACAGTCGTCCAAATAATGTATTTCTACCAATCTGAGCGCGATGGTCACCGATGACCCCCACGGCCTCGCCGCCGTGTTGAGTGCCGGTCACCGGTGACCCTCGTGGCATTAAACGTGTTAACGATTTATTTCGCTAGTCTGTTCTGTCGTGAATTTAATTAACATCAGGAGGGTCGAACGAAAATATTTTTCCGTTGATTTAGAGCGGCCGTTCGCCGTGCGATGCCTCTCCCGGGTAATTTTGTCACCGGGATAACGAACGCCACGCATTTTTGTTACGTACGGTAATATATGTATGCGTTTCTCTTTTCCTTTTTTTTCCCTGTTTTTGTTCTTCTTTTTCAATGAATTTACGTCCGTAACGAATGCATTACGCGAACACGGCCGCGCGATTAAAAACAACGGCAGTGTATACGGTGTGGCGTTATTTTTTACCGGTTTAGCGCGTAACGCTTTAACCACGAACGGGTATAAATTAGGAGACAAATCTTTCAAATTAAACCGGACGTTAAACATGCAGTAAAAAAAAAAATATGTGGGACGAGCGCCCGCGCGCGCACACGTTAATTTAACAGAGTGACTCGCGAATTTGTTTACATGTTTCTGGACATGCATGGATGCCTTTTTGGGGAAATAGAGCCGGATTTGTTGTTTTAAAGGTGGAAAATTTTAGTATGGTAGATATAAATAATTAACGTTGTTTGTTAATGAGTATCTTTGTGTTTTAATGGTATACGGTTACGTTTTATTTAAAAAGAGCAATATGTAGTTCAAATATCTACGCGAATAGTTAGGTAAGCTCGATTATCTGAAAATTAATATTTGATCATCTTATTTATTTAGCATTAATTCGTTCGATGCGTGTAATATGCAAATTTATGCAAAATATGTCAAATAGAACGTAAATTATATTATTTAAGAAGGTGAAACGAATTTTTAATACTGATTTTTGGTTTTAATGTATGAAATCAAACAAAACAATTATTAGAATTTGAAAATTATGCGAACAAATATGGAAATTCGTGGACCTAACCTAATTTCAAATTTTAAAAACGCTCAAAAATAATGAATATTCACAATTTACGAATGAATATACGAAGAAATGCGTGAGCCTCTATAAATTCGCAACCAAACCTTATTTCGAGTTTTAAATCGAAATAATTAAATAAAATCTGGTAAACAGATGTGCATAAATTACAATAAAATCACGTTGGAGAGGAAAGCTCCCTGGGTCGCGATTCAGGTCGCAGGACACGAGCTCCTGTATTGCTATACTTGTAAATCACAACCAATGGAGTATTATTTTAATAACTAGATGTGTGTTCTGTGTGTGTCTGTGTGTGTATATATAATATATTTATATTATATATGTTATACGTATCTAGCGTAGTGTTTCTCTCGATCGGGCGACCAGGCCCAATTACATAATAATTTATATAATATATACAGTAGCGGCCAAAACTTTAAGACCAACGAGTCAACGAAAATAAATACATTTAAATATAAAAAAAAATAGCACAACCAACAAAATTCGTATTCTACGCCAATCGATAAACCAGTGTTTTACCGTAATAACGATAAAAATGAATATACAGTGGCTCCAAATAGTATTCGTACACTGTGTTATAAGGAAATTCATCTACTTCTAAAATTCTGATTTCAATGAAACTTTATGCGTGTGCAGAACACTTCTGCACTTGGCTGCGACTTCCGTGCTGTTGTTACTTTATAGATTCAAAGAGGGTCTATGTTGCGTGTATATTCGGAAGTTTCGTTTAATTGGAATATTTTTCAGGGAAGGTAACGCGTTAGGTTTTTAATTTGGTAAGCTTGGATTAACACTTAGCCGACCGAATGGGGAGATCTCCCATTTTTGACAAAACAGTGCCATTGATTCTATTTACTATTGTTATTAGTTGGTCCTAAGCTGATGTTGAATTTGTTAAAAATTGTATTTTGGAAAATTTATGGACAGTACTAGTTCAAGGCTAACTAATAACAAAAGCTAATAGAATCAATTGCAACGCTCTGTTGAGGACAAAATAGATCTCCTATTTTATCCTTGACAAAACAGTGTCATTTATTCTATTTACTTTTGTTATTAGTTGGTCCTAAGCTGATGTTGAATTTGTTAAAAATTGTATTTTGGAAAATTTATGAGTAGTACTAGTTCAAGCAGCAAAATATCTTTTAAGGGGGCTGATAACGAATTTCAAAGTTCCTGCGATTTGTCACGCTTTGAATACAAGCTTTTCTGTGTTCTTTTTTTTATGACAGGGCGATAGGGTGTTAAAAATTAAACATTTTCTGTTTGAAACGTTCTGCTTCATCGAGTACCATTACAAAATTAGCTTTAAAAAATGATAGAAAACTCAGAAACTTTAACGCTGGTTTCACCCCTTTAACCCTTTGCGCTCCAAATTATTTTTCACGATTGCTTGAGTGAAACTTATTTTTTTTCTTTTTATTAATCATAGTAAACATAGCTCTCAAGCTTTGTTGCAACTTACATCTGTTTAATTTAATTGATTGTTCGGTCTTAAACTTTTGTTCGTCACTGTATTTGAAACGGCACTTCAAAAATGTCGAGTGTCATTCGACAAAGGAGTGCAAACGGTTAAAATGGCATTCAGACGACAAGAAGAGATTAATTCATACGTATACTATTACGATCTACATACCCACAAAGTTTTATCAAATACTTCTATTAGACTCAGAATTTAAGGGTTAAACGAATTTATTTGTGACGAATTAAACGTACGAATACTTTTTGGAGCCACTGTACATACAATTCTTGAACACCCATAAAATCACGTTTATACGTTCCCGTCTTAAACTTTTGTCCGCCACTGTACACCGTATATATATATATATTTATATATAATATATTTATATAAGATCGTCACAGAGTATCGCGGATCGATTCGCTGCGTGTTCCGGTTCGGCGAACGTATGTACAAAAAACGGTCGCGAAAAGTTGGCGAAACTCTTGGAGTTTCCCACGAAGCAAAAGTATCTGTCTGGTCGTGGATGAAACCGGAAGGGGGTCGATGCGAAGCGGAAGGAAGCGACAAATGGACGAGGGGGGGGGGATGCTTGCTCCTATTCGCGCGTCGATCCGCGATACGTTCCTCGAAAATCAATCTGCCGATACGGGTGTATACGTAAATGTAATGCTCGAATGCGATATATCAAGTAGTACAATAATATTATCTTACGCGTTGTCGAACTTTCTGTCCAAGAACCTTGAGTTTTGGGAAACTTGTACGGTTTCCGTGCGACACCTCGTTAATTGTTTCACCTCCGGAAAGCAACACTGCTTTCTACTTAACCCTTTCACGGTGTGATAAAGTAACGGAGAAGCGTTGGAGAGATAACTTGAAATAAGTAATTAGGATTTCACGGGGCGGAGGGGGAGGGGGAAACAGTTGGAAATAAGTAATTAAGGTTTCACGGAGGGGGGGTGGAGAATTTATTGTTCTTTCGATGTTAGATGCGTCCACATAGAAGAGAACAGTTCGCGAGCAGCTCCCGAGCAGCACACGAATTGCTCGCGTGCGGTTCGCGAGCTACTCGCTAACGGAAAATGCAGCATATCCAGACTGGAGCTCGCGAACAGTTACAAGCTTGTTCGCTCTGAATTCATGGGCAGTTCGCTATTAGCTTTTGCCACATACTGTGTTACAAACGCGTCCAGATACGCTTCGAGCTCGCGAACAGTTTCTTTGATGTACCGCTTCCCGAGCGAACACTGTTCGCTGTTCGCTGAGGAGTTCGCTGCTCGTTGCTCGCTGTTCGCGAAAGTGTCCACACTGCTGGCGAGCACAGCTCGCGAACAGCAGTGTGGACGCGGCATTAGATGCGTAGGTTGGCACCTATCCAGGGACGAAGCGAAGCTACTTGTTAGCGACACCGCATTTTGGGTGGTCGCTGAAAAAGAGCCTAGACCGTAATTTAGGCGAGTGATCGATTTATGACTGGGTATCTGGTGTGCCTGGCGGGAGAACTTGTTGGAAAGTATGAATGCAACCCCAAGGCACCCCTTGACGGCGGACGTCTCGAAGACGTGCAGCCATCAGGCGCCAAGGGTGGTATTGTTTATATTAGTCGCGGGAAAGCCTAAACATTTGCGAGCAACCCGACGTTGCGTCGCCAAAAAGAAAGGACCTTTGTCCTGTAGGATCTGGCCACGGAGTGGGGAAGGCTATGCAGCCTTCCGGAAAGAGGACTGTGATGAACCACACGGCACTTACCCCAGAACCGTCATCAGGCATAGTCCAACCCTTTTTTTATTCCTTTCAAACTTTTAAATCTAACATACTAATGTTGCTAATGTGTGTGTGTGTACTAAGATGTGTGAATGATAATAAGGAGTGAAGAAAGAACAGTAACAGGTAGTGTGTGTGAAAAAGATATAAATGAGGGAATGCATTAACCCCTTGCACTACTTTGACGAGTCTGACTCGTGATGAAAGTTTTGTGCCAAACATGAATATCACGAGTCAGACTCGTTATCGACATTTCAGGCCAAACATGAATATCACGGGTCTGACTCGTGATCCTAATCTCAGGTCAGCTCAGGTCCATTCTCGGTTCCCTATATTAAAATTTATTTCTGATGTGTTTATTTCCTTTATTATTATATTTATATTTATGTTGTTGTTATTATTATTATTATTATTATAAATTATTAAGAATTATTATTATTATTATTAATTATTATTATTATTATTATTAATTATTATTATTATTATTATTAATTATTATTATTAATTATTATTATTAATTATTATTATTATTAATTATTATTATTATTATTAATTATTATTATTAATTATTATTATTATTATTAATTATTATTATTATTATTATTAATTATTATTATTATTATTATTAATTATTATTATTAATTATTATTATTAATTATTATTATTATTAATTATTATTATTATTATTAATTATTATTATTAATTATTATTATTATTATTAATTATTATTATTATTATTAATTATTATTATTAATTATTATTATTATTATATGTAATAATTAAAGTATTGCTACAAATTTTTTATTCAAATTCATTTAAATTTTCAAAGATTTTCATCGTGTGAAGTAAATACGAGAGCGAGACTATGTAACTCAGTCGTAAGGTATTGTGTTTCAAATTGTACCACTCGAGCTCCGCCGCTCGGCACCTCCCGCAACCATTCCGACGGCCAAGTTTGGCACGGCTTTTTCAGAGATTCGCGGTAGTGCAAGGGGTTAATAAAACACCCTGTGTAATCGACTTGACAAACATTCTCTTTCGACTCGAATAAATCGTCGATATCGGCTGTGACCGAGATCGATAGGATTTATCGACGATTCTTCGACTTCGACGCGTTCGCGAGTCCCAAAGACTTCACCCATGTATTCGCGTTACAATGTGAGCACAAGATATCCTGTTCGATGCGAATGCACCGCCTCCGCCTCGGATATCCGGCAGTAATTCGAGCCGGAGACTCTATCGTTTCGCCGTGGATTTCGTTCCCAGCGTATTACCAGCTAACTGCAAATTGGAGTACACGAACCCACCTCGCGGCCACACTTTATATATCTCACCGGCTAATGAGTCTCTGGCATAACTGGGAAACGCGTTCGCTCGGATTCTACCGTACCATGTACACTACTGTTCATAAGTACCCGGACACCTAGCGAGTTCGGATAAATTAGGGAATTCAGATTGCAGATGCTGTGGAGGAAATGGCCCAATAACGGGCTGGCACTTTTAATTCACGATTTATTGATTGACAAACGTGTTGAAAATTTCTCAATCGTTACACTTTATCGTATAACGATCGCTATTTGATTCTTGTAAACGGACCTTTGTGCAAATCGAAATTTTTATGAACACGATTAAAGATAACTGGAGATCTGTTTCGATCTATACATTTCATAACTTGTACTTTCCTCGAGATATAATAATAATATTTTGCAAAAGTTAATTTCTGTCGAACGAATTTTCGAGGTACCGTGAGGGGTTCGAAATTTTTTCCGTTTCTCGTTTTCTTTTAACGTATGCTCACAATGCTACATCTCTATTAATTTCTGTATATTCTTGAGATCGAAAATGATCCATCGTGTTCTCTTTTAAAACGAAGTTCATTTTCTTCTTTATACTTACGCTACAAACTTATTGCTACCCTAAAATGAACATGTGAAATAATACTTTTTATCGGTCCACTTTCAAATCTTTCTAAATTAAGATTATAAGCTGTAGAATAGGAAACATCATTTGGTAATAATAAAAAATAATTTGTTGAAGACTACTAAAAGAAGATAACAAGAGTTCATAAAAATCCGTAAAGACCATCAACCCTTTGCACTCTTTTGTCGAGTCACACTCGACATTTTTAAAGTGCCATTTTAAATACAGTAGTGGACAAAAGTTTAAGACCAAACAGTCAACGAAATTAAACAAATATAAGTATCAGCAAAGCTTAAGACCGAGGTTTAATATAATTAATAAAAAAAAATAAGTAGCACTCAAGGAATTTTCCTTTAAAGTAAATTTCAAATAAAGTACCTAAAACATTAGGGAGTTATTGGCAAACAAAACTGAAAAATAATTCGGAGTGCAAAGGGTTAAAGGAGTGCCTCCAAATATTTACGAATGGAATGCACATTCTAACTTGGCCTCCTCCATAGCAGTGTTATCAACAAGGTCACGATATATGTGAAATTAATAACGCAAGTTTCCTTTAATTGTAAGATATTTAAGTCATACTTTTGACGAATACTTTTGGACGGTAGTGTATGAACCTCGTTAGCTTTTTCTCCACGGATAACTCACCCGGTGACCTTCCTTAATTAATCATAATTACACATGTCGCGGGGGTGTTCGCGCGAAACAACGCGAGAAGAATAATGTGTCCGCCTCGCGTTTTAATCGTCCGCGGTGAATCGATTGGCCGAGTAATCCCCGCGAGTTATGACGATTAAATTGCCCGAGTACACATAAATCCTCTCCTCCGAGTGAAAACGAACAAAGTCTGGTGAGAATCAAATCGGTTGGGTACTCGCGAGCATCCGAGGGCATGCATTTTACTCGAGCAAACTGCCCATTTCGTTATTCGAGTACTTATTAGGCCTATGCCTAAAATTTCTATTTTTACTACTTCTATTTCTTTTTTTTACGCGCGATATACGCTTACAAATAATCAGAACTGGGTAAAGTACAGTAGCGGACAACAGTTTTGTTGTATTCCCGGTGAGAAGAAATACCGTAACACGAGGTTTATTTAAAAAGTTTATTCTTAAGAGTGAGGTCGAGCGGGGACTGTCGTGGACTGAACTCTAAGTGCTGGTGATCTGGAATCTGGTACCTTTAAATGTTAGGAAAAGTAGAGTGGTAGGGATGAGATAGGATGAGGAAAATTTGGAGTTCAAGGGGTACGGATGAGTTAGCGGCCAAAGGACGTGGATGAGTCAGTAGAAAGTGAGGGTTCAAGCAGTACAATGTTTGGAATAGGATGACTATTGGACGGATGACTGTTGCGATAGGATAGTTGATAGGAAGGAACGATAGGAATCCAACAGTTTAATACCAAAGGGTCATAGAATAAAAATTATTTAATTACTAAGAAATCGCACGATAAATAAAATTCGTATTCTATGCTAATTAATAAATAGGGTTCTGCCATAATGACGATAAAAATAAGTATATGAACAATATTTGCATACCATAAAACCATGTTTTGCGCTACCATGTCGTCTTGAACTTTTGCCTGCTACTGTACTGATTCTATTCAAATTACTATAGTGATTCTACTCAAATATTTTGAAATACACTTTTGTCTCCTGTTGTTATTATACAATTTTTCATTTTATAACGCGACACTTTTCTGGAACGCGATTACCGTGTTGCACAGGAGTCGACTGTATACGCATGTTAGAGTCGTTTATAAAACAGAAAGGGAGACCTTTTCCAGTTCGAGGTCCTGGGGTACGTGCCGTGGGGTTAACCACAATTCTCTTTCCAGAAGGCTACACATACATAGCCTTCCCCACTCCGTGGCCAGATCCTTCAGGACAAAGGTCCTATCATTTTGGCGACGCAACGTCGGGTTGCTCGCCATGCCTAGGCTTTCCCACGCCTGCTATGAACAATACATCCCTCGACGCCCGATGGCTACGTGTTTTCGGGACACTAGCCGTCAAGTGGCGCCTTGGGGTTCCATTCATACTTTCTAACATACCTTCTGACCAGGCACACGCCAAATGCTCACAATCATAAATCGTTCACTAGCCTAAATTACGGTCTAAGAACTTCCGACGACCACCCAGAAATATGCAGTCGTTAACAAATTTGTATATTTTTAACAGTACTGTAAAGTCATACTTTCTGACCAGGCACACGCCAAGTGCCCACAATCATAAATCGTTCACTAGCCTAAATTACGGTCTAAGCATTTCTGATGACCACCCAGAAATATGCAGTCGTTAACTAATTTGTATATCTTTAACAGTAGTGTAAATTCATACTTTCTGACCAGGCACACCAAATGTCATAAATCGTTCACTAGCCTAAATTACGGTCTAAGAACTTTCGACGACTGCCCAGAAATATGCGGTCGTTAACTAATTTGTATATCTTTAACAGTAGTGTAAATTCATACTTTCTGACCAGGCACACCAAATGTCATAAATCGTTCACTAGCCTAAATTACGGTCTAAGCACTTTCAGCGACCATCTAGAAATATACGATCGCTAACAAATTTGTATATCTTTAACAGTAGTGTAAATTCATACTTTCTGACCAGGTACACCAAATGTCATAAATCGTTCACTAGCCTAAATTACGGTCTAAGCACTTCCGACGACCACCCAGAAATATGCAGTCACTAACAAATTTGTATATCTAAACAATAGTGTAAATTCATACTTTCTAACATACTTTCCAACATACTTTCTTACCAGTCACACCAAATGTCATAAATCGTTCACTAGCCTAATTACGGTCTATGCACTTTCAGCAACCACCCAAAAATATGCGGCCGCTAGCAAATTTGTATATCTCTAACAGTAGTGTAAATTCATACTTTCTTACCAGGCACATTAAATGTCATAAATCATTCACTAGCCTAAATTACGGTCTAAGTACTTCCGATGACCACCCAAAAATATGCGGTTGCTAACAAATTTCTATATTTCTAACAATAATATAAATTTATACTTTGCTAACATACTTTCTGACCAGGCACACCAAATTGTCATAAATCGTTCACTAGCCTAAATTACGGTCTAAGCACTTCCGACGACCGCCCAGAAATATGCAGTCACTAACAAATTTGTATATCTCTAACAGTAGTGTAAATTCATACTTTATAACATACTTTCTTACCAGTCACACCAAATACCCAGTCATAAATCGTTCAATAGCCTAAATTACAGTCTAGGTACTTTCGGCGACTCCCCAAAAATATGCGGTTGCTAACAAATTTGTATATCTTTAACAATAGTGTAAATTCATACTTTCTGACCAGACACACCAAATACCCAATCATAAATCGTTCAATAGCCTAAATTACGGTCTAGACACTTTTAGCGACCACCCAAAATTACACTTTACACGTTCGATCATCGAGACCACCACCGAACCCTCTACTGTGCGTTAATCTTGAAGTACGAGCGCGCGTGTAACCGCCGCCTGCATGAATCGCGAACGTTGAAAAATGAAGAAGGAGAAAGGGTGAAATTCGAGAAACATTCGGAGCGTGCACGTATCCCGTGTTTATCGTATGAGAGGATCGCGCGAATAAAAGGCTGCTGAATAAATTACGTCGCGCCGGAACGGTCTTATTTTCCAGCCCTGGGGAGAGAGGAACAGGGGCGGACGACGCAGCAGCCGCGTTAACATTCCGCTTGTTATTTGCTTATATTAACGGCCCCCGTGTAAAGATGTTTCCTTTTCCGCGGCCTTTCACGCTGCAACCCGCGTGAAAGAGATCGATACGACGGTGGCTCGTAAATTTCAAAGCGAACGCTCGCGCATACGGGAACACGAAGAGGACCTGTTCGTTCGCGAGCGTCGAAGCCCGGCTCCCTGGAGGTACTTCCGGATATCCAGGGACTCTCCAACGGGAACTCGACAATGTCCGGCCCTGCCATGTAGGTTAAACTAACAGCCGCGAGCCGCCCAATTCTTTTACCGGCCAATTCCTTCGAGATTCTATTTGCCCGGGTAAACATTCGCTGTAATTCCTCGTTTCGGGCGAGGCAACGATCGAACACGATAGAATTGCCCAGAGAATACGCGGTCTCCGCCTTGCTTCTTTATTATTGCCATGATTAATCCTTGGAAGACGAATGAATGGCTTCCAATAAACGTTGCAGACGAATGCAGGGTAATGCATTTATAACCGTGACAGAATTTTTAATGGCAAAGTACTTTTCTGATATTTTAAATATACAGTAGCGGACAAAAGTTTAAGACCAAAGGATTAAAAAAAAAAATTAATTAATTAATTAACACGTTTCCTGCCGCGTGGGGCGTATACACCCCATGCTAAAATTTCCTCCCACGTCAGAAAAAAGCCTTTAAAAAAAGGTATATTTTTAACAATATTTTGTCAAATAAACTAAAAATGATTGCTTTTCTGGTTTAAATTTATAAAGAGATATGCCTTTCTTTTAAATTTATGGTTTTAAATTACTGAAATATTGTGTATTATACCACAAAAAACATACTTGTGTCAACCATAAAAAAACGTGGGGCGTATACACCTTAAAAAAATGTCCGGCAGGGAACGTGTTAATAAGGAATAGCATAATAAATAAAAATCGTATTCTATGCTAATCAATAAATAGTGTTCTGTCATAATGACAATAAGAATGAATAGATAAACAATATTTGCAAACCATAAAATTATGTTTCACATTGTCGTGTCGTCTTAAACTATTGTCCGCTACTGTACATGTTGGAAATTGGATACAGAAATACTACGAGGCAAAAGTTAACCGAAAACCAGCTTTCCCTTAACGTACTTTCTGAAGGGCTACTTCCAATAACTCAACGCCACATCTGGCATTTTAGAAAGTACTAAACCATTAAGAAACAGAACAAAGGGGTTGAAGGACCTGAACGGGGTCGTAGAAATTTCGATAACTGCGTTTTGCTAGTCTCATGACAATACTCTTAAAGTTCGGTCACAGTTGCATCTTCTTCGTGCTGTCTAATAAAATATTATAGTATTTCAAATAAGAGTGTATTTTATTTAGTAATTATAAAACCCCATTTCCAATAATACACTTCACTTTTTTAGGATTTTAATGGGTTTTTGATTGTGGAATTAAAACGCTATTATTAACAGTCAATAAACTATATTTACTATTGATTAACAACAAGAACTCCCTCAGAGATGACTATGAGCACGCTATAAGTTGCAAAAAACGCAAAAATGCGTGCAAAGGCAGCTAGCTAACTAGCGTTTTTGGTTGAGGCGACGTAAAACTTCAAAATAAAAAAAATCTAGGAAAAACCGGGAAAAAGCCCCGAAACCACTTCGGTCCAACGACTTAGCGTGGTGCCGGCAATAATGGTCAGTACTCTGATTTACTGTCCTAAGTAATAAGACAGTTATGCGTACCCTACACTTTTTCCTTTTTTTTGTTTTCTAATTGTACCTTTTGTACGATTCTCACAAATAAATTTTATTAAAATTCAAAATATAAATTAAAAATTTTAAATACTATTAAATCATGTTACGATTTCAGCGTTCTATACTGTATTTCATACGGGATCGAGATAACCATGCATTCGTTGTACAAGGGTTAATCCTTTGCGGGGATGTCGGTCGATCGTCGACTTTAATTCGATGAACAACATTTCTAACGACGATAAATGGATTTAATTACACTTAAGAGCCTAACCGATAAAATACCCTCTCCTCGTTGATCGTACTTTATCCGATGAGCTCGGATAACAACTAATAACGCGTATCATCGATAACGTATCTACTAGCTGTTGCAACGCTATGGTTTTCCCGAAATCAACCAAACCGCTTTGGATTGGCGAAACTGAGATGGTAAATAAGTGGTACTGAGAGATTCTCGAGAGCACCTCAAAGAATTCTGTATATCCATGGTTTCTTTTATTTTTAATCTTAGTTGAAATACGGTATCTTTTGCTTTTAATTGGTCTACCGTTTATAAGTGGCTCAATAATATCTTTAATTTTTAACCTCCTTTGTATCGAAGAAAATACTATTACAACTTATGTTAGATATTATTTATTGCGTTTATAGTCGGTTAATATTATTACATGCACTTAGTATTTATGTATACTCTGTATATGTGCAAGTACTAGCGTAGAGGAAAAAGTTGATTTCAATTTTATTTTATTTTCGCTTATCGATCATATGGTATTTACCGTATCTGTTGTATAGGATCAAATCCAACGAATTACGCGGATTAAATGTAATGTTTTCAATCGAATAGAACAGTAAGTCTTTAACGATAGACGTCACACGATCTAAACCTAACCCGTTCACCCTTCAATTTCTTTCGTCAAACACCATTTTATGTATCTCTACTAAATTCTAATCGATTTTACATGCTCTTTCCCGCTACACTTGTTACCATTCTCTCTGTCTGGTTCCACGAATCGACCCACCAAAGTGGAAAACTGCTAGTTGAACCACGTTACCGATACACGCGAGGATGAGCGGTCAACTGATTTTGGACAGGCTCCAAAAGGCTTTAAGAGAACGAGTAAAAACCATTCACCCAACGATACCGCCTGTTTGAACCGCGCGCACGCAGGATCAAAATTTAAAATCCCCCTTTAAACGTTAATTGAAATCATTTCAAAAAACGTAACCATTTCATAACAATTACAATATGCGTTTATCGTAGCAATTGAAGAAAATATAATTGTTTTTGTATAAAAAGAAATAACTTCATGTATATTTTAATTATTTGTTGAGAAAGAAAGTTTGAAAATTATAAGATTTCTATCTTTTACTGCCACAAAATTCTTGATTACCTCGTGTAAGTCTAAATCTAATCCTATCGGTTTCTATAGAGATCATAGATAAATCTATAGGACATTCTCCCGAGAGAATAGCAGAACATAAATATTTTAACGAAACAAATGAATTCTTACAACCTGACAAGCCTCGGCTTCGACGCTAATGTGCCGAGTCAGCTCTAAAGTTTTTACAAATGGGGTCACAGATTATTCGCTTTAAAACGAGATAAGAATCAACGCTCGTGTACACAAATACAATTAACAAGAAACGTCTTTCTCAACATCGTTACGAATATAATCAGCATAAACGATCAAAAATTCCGCCCTTGTTCGATGAATAATCTACCCGCGCTTACACTCAGCGACCCCTGCACGTACAATCTACCTGATTGCACGACCCCGGCGCAAGCTGGCCACGTGAAATCTTTATGCTTCCCCTTCTCCTCGCATTCTGCTGATCTAGCCTCCCCTTCCCTCTGCCGCTCCCACCATGAGCCACGAGGCCCATGAGCTGCGGGCAAAGTGATCACGTGGCGTATGTACGCTTCCCCTTCTCCTCGCATTCTACTGATCTAGCCTCTCTTTCCCTCTCTCCACTCCCGCTATTAGCCACGAGGCCCATGAGCTGCGAGCAAAGTGGTCACGTGGCGTATGTACGCTTCCCCTTCTTTTCGCATTCTACTGATCTAGCCACCCCTTCCATCTGCCCGCTCCCGCCATTAGCCACGAGGTCCATGAGCTGCGAGCAAAGTGGTCACGTGGCGTATATACGCTTCCCCCTCTTCTCGCATTCTACTGACCTAGCCTCTCTTTCCCTCTCGCCGCTCCCGCTATTAGCCACGAGGCCCATGAGCTGCGAGCAAAGTGGTCACGTGGCGTATGTACGTTTCCCCTTCTCCTCGCATTCAGACGATCTAGACTCCCCTTTCGCTTCTCCGCTTTCGCCGTGAGTCGTGAGGCCCGTGAACCGGAGTGGGGGAAAGTAAGGAGTGTCCTTTACAGAATTATATTCTTATATAAAATGGACCATCTGCCGCGAACACCCGTTATTTTCCCCCACTCTGAGTCAGGGCAGTATTCGCGGTAAGGAACGAAAGTGGAGAGATGGAAGAGGAGTCAAAGCCAGTAAAATGCCAGGAGAGAGGGAATCGTAAACTTTATCTAGTCCACTCTGATCCCGTGGACCAACGACAGAGGATAATACGGTTGATCCTATGTTTCTCCTCATTTACTCTTCATATTCATATTGTTTGGATCTTAGTGTCCTAGTACTCAGAGTATGATTCTTTAAGAATACTATCTGGTTAATATTGTTTATTGTGTGCAATAAAATTGATACTCGTTTGTTGAATCCATGTAATCTTCATTTTAAGACGTATGGACCCAAGGTGAACAGTAGGATTAATCTAGATCTGTGACGTTAATGCAGGCACCCCGTTGGAGCCTAGAGCAGCGGCCGCGGTGGGCCAGTCCGGTCTGATGTCGCTGTACGACGCCATGTTCGCGCAGTACGGGGTGAAGCTGGCCCAAGTGCTGGTGACCAAGCCCGACTTCTACAACGAGGAGACCCGCAACAACCTGTTCAGCACCCTGAGCGAGTTGCTCAGCCTGAACATCGTCCCCATAATCAATACCAACGACGCGGTCTCGCCACCGCTTCACGTGGACGAGGAAGTGGCCGGAAGGGGCATCCCTATCAAGGACAACGATTCGCTGGCCGCCATGTTGGCGGCCGAGATCCAGGCGGACCTGTTAATCTTGATGAGCGACGTGGACGGCATTTACAACCTGCCCCCGTGGCAGGACGGCGCCAAGATGCTGCACACGTTCAGCACCGAGCTCAGGGACACCATCAAGTTCGGGCAGAAGTCGAAGGTCGGCACAGGCGGCATGGACTCGAAAGTTAACGCCGCCCTCTGGGCGCTCGATCGCGGGGTCTCCGTGGTCATCTGTAACGGGACCCAGGAGAAGGCCATCAAGAACATTCTGTCGGGCAGGAAAATCGGCACGTTCTTCACGCAGACGACCGAGACCACCACGCCTGTAGAGGTTGTCGCTGAAAACGGTAAAATGCGCTTCATTTTTCATTGGATATCTGCACACGCTTTCCCTTCTGTTTATCGTTTCGTTACGGATCGCGTATTCTTACGCATTTATGAGAACTTGAAGCGTTCCCGATGGTACAGAATGTGAATAAAATTTAACCCTTTGCACTCGAGAATTGATTATTAGACGTCTAACGATACTAACTTCAAGAATTTTATAATTTGTATTGTTTACTAAGATTCAGCCATATTCAACGTTGTTTAGTTCAGTTAAGTGGTCTACTAAAATTTACATATATGACTGTTTAACCTCTGAGTATAATTAATAAACAAATGAACTAACATCAGAAAATTTGCAAAAGTATCATTTGGTGACTAACAGTCACCTCTCGAGCGCAAAGGGTTAAATAACATTTCTGAATAAAGTCTGACGAAAAGAAAAATATGTTACGACACATTCTGAGAAATGTATTACTTACGGTGCATGCTTAATTAATGTGCTCTCGATGTGTACAGTAACGGACAAAAGTTTAAGACGAGGGGGCAACGTAGAACATAGTTCTATGGTTTGCAAATGTTATCTATATATATATATTCACTTTTACTGTTATTACACGATGTTAACATTATTTATTGATTAGCATACTTTAGTTGACTCTTTAGTCTTAAAGTTTTGTCCGCTACTGTAGTTGCTAAGCTGTTCGCTATTCGCATGCCTTGCGGGTATAATTTTAATCATTTAAGCTATACTATGGGATAGAAAATATTCGCATGGTTTTCTGACCTTTTCGAACCTGTCATTGAATAGTACCCAAAAATATACAAAATGTCTAAAGTAAACTACATGTACCGATTAATAATATTCAGAGAGCGAAACAAGTTTCTGTTTATGCTTATAAAAATATAAATTTGGTTAAGGGGGTATTCTAGTCTAGAGATCAATTTTTTAGGTGCTATTTGGGATTTTTTTTTTTTTTAAACCATAAAGACATTGTATCGGGATTTGTGGCATGGTCTTGATCTATATTTAAGAAGTATACAGTATTTTTTTCATGAAAAAATATTTATAATTGTCGAAGATACTGCTAGTTTAGTAGTGCCCCTTCAATTGAACATGCCTGCATGGTTGCCACGATTTCGGCAGTTCTTCTTCTCTCAAATGGACAAACAAACATCCATTATGTTCAGTATGAACGTGACTATCGTCGGTACCAATAGTGTATAAAAACATTGAAGAGAAAATTTTTGGCAGCACTTTAAAGTTAGGTTATCGGTTCTTTGTGCTTTTTTTTCAAATTTAGCGTGCCAAAAAAAACAGTTAAAAACATTAGATTTTAAAAATTTTGGTACGGACGATAGAGACACATGTGCTGAAGGTACCCTCCAAATTTGGTCGTAATCGGTCAACTAGATCTTGAGATATCATGGCAACTATTTTGAAAAATGTGGTTTCGAAAAAAACGCATATAAAGTATTTCATACGAATATACCTGCTATTGCAGAACCGTGCAACGGTGCGTCGCACGCTACGGACAAACGCTTATAACTTCATCAATTTTTCAAATCCAACAATAGCCACTGGTACAAATATTTTCAAAGGCATATACTTTCAGAAAATGAAATAAAAAAAAAATTGATTTTTTGAAGGTTCTAGACTAGAATACCCCCTTAACCGTTTGAGTGCGGCGAAGCGCTATCGCGCTTCTCTTATGTTTTGCTAAGAATGCGGAGAAGCGCGATCGCGCTGGTGTTCGTTACTATAATGAAAGCGGTTGTGTTCATATTAATTTCAGTCTGTATTAATATCATTCAATTATGGTCCTTGATAATATAAGAATTAAAAATGATTTTCATTTTTTTAAGATAAGTGTTACACTGATAATTACAAAACGTATCATGTCAAATTCTACTTTATCTGAAAATTACTATAAAATGAAGTGGTAAATCTAAAAAAATTTTATTTGCTAAAAATTACATTTTATGTAACAATTAAAGTTAATTATTGCTGTTTTTATTATTTTCAAAAAGAGATAACTACGCATATCACACTATACAAGAAAATTTCTTAGCACTCAAACGGTTAAGAATCCGTGGTTTATTGGTGAAATCGATTAACAAGCAATCGATTACCGAAATTATTTGAAATTGCTCGAACGATTTCGAATTTTGATCCACCACGAAATTCCCCTAAAAATCTGTTTATTTGCACGTCGTTCCGGGGAACGAAAGTTAACGAAAAACAGATAGATCATTGTGCACGGATGTAGAATAGCTTTTT
The DNA here is from genome assembly GCA_033822845.1 of Tetrapedia diversipes. Taxonomy (NCBI): domain Eukaryota; kingdom Metazoa; phylum Arthropoda; class Insecta; order Hymenoptera; family Apidae; genus Tetrapedia; species Tetrapedia diversipes. The sequence continues at coordinate 213,690 of JAOPTO010000534.1, read as the reverse complement.
TTTTCTTTTTCGTTGAGGGATGATCCATCAGCCGCGTCATTTTGTTCTATCCGCTATAGCAATATAGGTCATCGATTATCGAAGGTGGAAATGAAACGGCTTACGGTTGCTGTATCGTGGCCATTGTACGATTGTCCGCGACACGTATTCTGCCCCCTTGCAACCCCCCCAAGAAACAGAAAAACGACGCATTATTCGGGATGGTTAGTAGGTATATTTAATTCAAACAACCCTCGGCCGTGGTGACCGTCCATTGAAAAAGTAAGCGGAAAGAAAAGTAGTTGAATACCCCCTTAACTCGAGAACTTCTTCGAGCGAAAATACCACCCCACTCATTCTCGTTTCTACGTCGGGTAATTTTTTATCGGCGTCGGATTCCATTAAAACTTATTTAATATATTCTCCGTGACCGTTCGACTGAATAGCCCGTTACAAACCCTGCATCCCTTCATTTTTTCATCTTCCCTCTCGAAAACAACCGCCACTCTTGTCCACTTCGTAGGCGCATCTCGATCTCTGCTCCGTTTTCGATGTTACGTCAACGGGAAAGGTCTAATTACGGGCAAGTCGAAGTAACGAAAGCCTTTTTAGGGTAACATAAGGTGATCCCCTTGCCAGTGAATGCAACAACAGTTACCGCAGGTTAACACTATTCCTACCACAACCGGTCAAATGATCGTTTTTAAAATTTCGATTAGAATTTCATAGATGCAACGTAATTGAATCGCCTTTAAACTTCAGACTTTTTCTCAAACATACGTATAATACATTTTTCAATATTTACTTCTTTTTTCATTGTTTATTTTTTGAGAAAAATTTGTCGTCTGTCTTACGTGGGAATGTCACGGTAGGAATAGGTATACGTGAAGTGTCGGTAGGAATAATGTTAAATATATTATTCGACTCCCTCCGTTTATGAACAAAAACCCAAGAAAGTAATAAAGATTGGACAAATTCTGAGAAAATAACGATGTTTCTCACATAATTTGTTTATCAGAAAACGTGAATAAATTGGAAACATAAAATCATAAAACGCATTACAGATACAGTTACGAAAAGTGCATTAAAATGCACAAAATTTGTTATCATATACATAGCTAACACATACATTTGTCAATTATTGAGTAACACATGTAGAAAAAATGTTATAGCATGCCAGAATGCATATTAATTGTTTTTTTTTATACAGTTATTATTATATTATTTTATAAGCAAAATAAATTACAAATGATAATTTTGTATCAAACTGATTTTCTTGTGTTAATATTACATTCGTTCACTCTCTTTCATTCATAGAAATCATTTTGAATTAGTAAAGCAAATGCTATACAGGGTGTTCGGACAGCCCTGGGCTTAAATTGAAAGAGTAACTCCCTGAGACATTCTAAGACGAAAATCAAGAGTAACGATTTTGCGTTTGAGGCTTTGTTTACGAGTTATAGCTAGTTAAAGATATCGTTTAATCCGGACCGTTCGACTCTTGAGAGCGGGTAACCGAGGCAACTCGGTCGGTAACGTCGCTGAGTCCACAGTGATGCTCAAGCGTCGAACGGTCCGGATTAAACGATATCTTTAACTAGTTATAACTCGTAAACAAAGCCTGAAACGCAAAATCGTTACTCTTGATTTTCGTCTTAGAATGTCTCAGGGAGTTACTCTTTCAATTTAAGCCCAGGGCTGTCCGAACACCCTGTATAGCTGTCGAGAGTTTTTTTTTTTTTTAACTGTAGCCAAATGTGATAATTTTCACTTCCAAACATACAACTTACACGTGATTCCATCTGGCAGTCATAAACAATTGAAAAAAAAAGTGTGTTTCTGAGCACGATCATCAAATTAAAAGCGTGCGGCAACGGGTTAAGGACCGCTCACGAGTTTCCTCGTGTTTAGCAAACCGAACGTTGCTGACCGGCCACGAGTGAACTCGTGATCGATGCGCTTTTTTTTCTCGGAGATTATACAATGTAATTGTTGTTCAGTATACCACAAGCTATGTTTCTTCGCTAATAAAACCCGTCAAGATGTGTTTCCTTTGAAATAAAAAAAAAATTGTTTGACAAACATTGCTTCATCGATCAAAATGTTACCACGATTTTAGTAACGAGCAAGTTTGCCGAAAAACGTGCGGTCCCAGGCGTATGTCTTACAGATTTCTTAGCGGTCCGCAATGTGTTAAATGTGACATCTTCACCGTGACAGCTTCGTATAATGGTGCCTTGGAAAGTTTGCCACCGAAAGTTGGTCAATTTTGAAGGAAGGTCTAAGTTTTACTGTTGGTAGATCTAGGATATTCTTTTTCCTTCGTCGAACGCGAATGGGATCGAAATGTGTACTTACGTGGCACACAGGGTATCGATATGTTGGCAGATTTAACCCTTTACTCTGACCTTTCCAGTCTCGCATCCGCTCGATCACATTACTACAAGACGATAAAGTGAATTTCTGTAACCAAAAAAATAACGCGTCTTCCAGCTCGAACCGGCGGCCGAACCCTCCAAGCCCTTCGACCGGACGAACGAGCAAGCTGCATCAACGCGTTGGCCGATCTTCTGGAGTCCCGTCAACGAGAAATCCTGGCCGCCAACCTGCTGGACCTCGAGGCTGCCGAGAAAAGTGGTCTCGCGAAAGCGCTGCTCTCTCGCCTCTCGTTAACGCCCGCCAAACTGAAGTCCCTGAGCACCGGCTTGCGACAGATAGCGAACGACTCGTTGACGAACGTCGGTCGTGTGCTCAGAAGGACCAAGCTCGCCGATGGATTAGAACTGAAACAGATCACCGTTCCCATCGGTGTGCTGCTGGTGATCTTCGAGTCGAGACCCGACAGTCTGCCGCAGGTGGCCGCGTTGGCCATGTCCAGCGCCAATGGCCTCCTTCTTAAGGGTGGCAAAGAGGCCGCTAACAGCAATCGGTACGTCAGAACATTTTGATTATTCTCTCGTCGAGGTTCTTGGATGAGAAAGTGCCTATTATGAGGTCAAAGCATGCAGGGGTGAATTTAAGTGTTTGCCACCCTAGGTTATTATTTTTACTACCCTGCAATAAAAAGTAAGGATAGCGAGAGGGATCATCATCAAACACTTAAAGTGTTAGGTTTGAGAGCGTTCGTTTGTGAAAATTTATTAATTTTTCTAACAATTCTTTAACATGGAAGAAATTTCTGTTCCTCAAATTGGCCACCCTACTAGGCCATAGCCTACTGTGACTCGAAAATTAAACTATTGTCCCTCTACGGAAGTTAAGAGGGTTCGAAAAGAAAGGCAAAAAGGCTAAAACTGCTTAATCCTCAAAAATAGCATTACCGGAATGTTAGATTTAAAAGTTTGAAGGAATAAGAAAAGGTTGGACTATGCCTGTCGACGGTTCTGGGGTAAGTGCTGTGTGGTTCATCACAGTCCTCTTTCCGGAAGGCTGCATAGCCTTCCCCACTCTGTGGCCAGATCCTACAGGACAAAGATCCTTTCCTTTTGGCGACGCAACGTCGGGTTGCTCGCAATGTTTAGGCTTTCCCGCGACTAATATAAACAATACCTCCCTTGGCACCCGATGGCTGCACGCCTCCAAGGCGTCAGCCGTCAAATGATGCTTTGAGGTTGCATTCATACTTTCTAACATGTTCTCTCGCCAGGCACACCAGATACCCAGTCATAAATCGGTCACTCGCCTAAATTACGGTCTAGGCCCTTTTTTAGCGACCACTCAAAATGCGGTGTCGCTAACAGGCACGTTCGTGTCATAAATGCCGATGGAAAACTTCCCGCAACTGTTCCGTAGGACGGAACAGTACCGTTTATGCGTAATTCGCGTCAAACTCCAATATCCAGGGAATAGGCCTCGCGCACAATTCAGCCGGGCCTAAAAATACCTAAAAATACCGCTGTCACGTTAACAGGTACTTAATGGAACTGGTGAAGGAAGCGTTGAGCACCGTGGGTGCAGCCAACGCGATTTCCCTTATCTCGACTCGGGAGGACGTTGGCGACCTGCTATCGATGGGCAAACACATTGACCTGGTAATTCCTCGCGGCAGCTCTGACTTGGTCCGTAACATTCAAGAACAATCGAAACACATTCCTGTGCTGGGACATGCTGAAGGTATCTGCCACGTGTACGTTGACAAGGATGCAGACTTGGCTAAAGCTCTTAGGATCATTAAAGACTCCAAGTGCGACTACCCAGCTGCGTGCAATTCTATGGAAACTCTCCTTATACATGAGAGTCTCATGAAGGGGAGTTTCTTTGGAGATGCATGCAGCATGCTGCAAAAAGAGGGGGTAAGTGGGATTCCTATAAAGTTTGTTTATTTATTTATTTGTTTGTTAACGACAAACGAGCCCATTTATAGGACAGTGCCCACTTTAGCATCTAACACTCGATACCATGGTGGATTCGAACGAAATTTATCGCTGGCTACGCTTAAAGCTCCGTGGAAGATTTCCAAAAAATGGTGGGGATGACGATGGATGTTAAAGTGGACACTAATGTGTATAAAAGACACTGTATAACAGTGGCGGATCCAGAGGGGGGGGGGGGGCGAAATATTTAAATATATGTTACAGGGAAGTTTTAACCCTTTGTGGTCCTATGTCGAGCGTTACGCGACACAGCGCACAGTGGGGTATTTGCCCCGAAAAACTGTACAAAACTCTTTCCATATTCAATCAATCCTTAAACTGACATTATTCAAATTGGATAAAACAAAGACGATTTTAAAGTTAACCCTTTGCAGTTCTATGTCCAACGTGTCTCGACACATCGTCGACATAGGAACCGCTGAAACGAAATTGTGAATGCAGCGCGGACCTCAAAGGGTTAAATCGTGTGAAAGAGGGTTCAAAAATATATATAGTACTTTCGTATTTATTTAAATAAATTAAATATCATTAAATAATTAAATTTATATTTATTAAAGTTATATAAGTAATCAGTATTTTAATAAAATTTTTAAATTATGGAATAACTAATAATATATTTCACCTTCTCTAAGCAAAACTTCTGGATCTGTTCCTGTTATATAAATAATTGCAGCAGATTTTATTGAAACAAAGATGTTGTTACTAGCTATAATTTATCATTGCATGCAATTGATTTGTGGTTTCAGGTCAAAGTCAATTCAGGTCCTAAATTAAGGCAGTTACTAACATTCGGGCCGCCTCCCGCGAAGAGTATGAAGACCGAGTACGGTTGCCTCGAGTGCTCCATCGAGGTTGTGTCTGACGTCGACGATGCGATAAATCATATTCACAAATACGGAAGCGGGCATACGGATGTCATCGTCACGGAGAACAGTCAAAAAGCAGTCCATTTCCAGAGGGAAGTCGACAGCGCATGCGTTTTCCATAACGCCAGCACACGATTCTCAGACGGATTCAGATTCGGTCTCGGTGCCGAGGTGAGTCGTCTAAGTTTGAAACAATCAACTAAACTTCATCATTTTTAACGTAGTATTTTTATCGAAAAATTCAAAAATTGTGACTTGCCAAATTGATCAAATATACATCCCTTTGTTATATCTCTTGTTTCGTTAAAGTGATAATAATTTATAAATTAAATTAGTTGATAGATGAGTTCAGACTTAAAAAATGATTTAATAGTAGTTTAATATTGGATTTAGTTAGAAAATGTGAACACTTCATTTATAATTTAAAAAAGAACTTTTCACTCTATATATTACCTTATATTAATTATATTTTATATTTACATACAGTAACGGACAAAAGTTTAAGTTGAGAGGACAATGTAAAACATAATTTTCATGGTTCGCAAACATTGTTTATCTATTCATTTGTATTGTCATTATGGTAGAACATTATTTATTGATTAGCATAGAATACAAATTTTATTTATACTGTTATTTCTTATTGATTAATTTATTTATTTTCTTTGACCCTTTGGTCTTAAACTTTTGTCCGCTACTGTATCTATTAATCTGTTAATCAAGAAAGACTAGCTTTCTGCTTTTTGAAAGGAGAAAAGAGTTTTGTTTGCGTTTCAAGGAAATAATAATAATTTAATTACAGTTAATTGCTTTTTCAATTAATTGTTTATCAATATTATATTCGTGTTTTCGGATTAACACACTTTTTACATTTCAATTTCGATAGAATCTCATTATCTTTTTTTTTTACTTTATTTCTATGATTTTATATTATATTATAATTTGTCACTATTCTTGACAGGTTGGAATTTCTACTGCACGAATCCATGCACGTGGCCCGGTTGGCGTGGACGGTCTCCTAACCACAAAATGGGTGCTGCAAGGTGATGGTCACGCAGCGGCCGACTTCGCAGATGGCGGTGACAAAGTGTGGCTCCATCAATCTCTGCCGATCGACGAAACCGCATGAATCGAATCAGATCAATCTGAAGATATTGGAATCAACGCTGCCGCGACACGGAGGATTTTACAACGAGGGGAATCGCTGGAAGGAAGTTGTATAAATTCGTTTGCGAAACGATCGCAACAAACGCGCGTCCTTTACTGGGCCCTTCGATCGCTCGTCGCTAAATGTTCACAAATCATTAAAAATCTGATCAAATGGAAGCAGGCACGCGCACGATTCCGTAAGAAATAATAACAATAATAGTGCGTTTGTTCCACGCAGATTCTCCTATACAACCATAAGGATCATTATTGTTAGGTAATTATTTAAGGAGCGTTTGCCAGATGTAATTTAAGTGAACAAAGAAAGATGTAAATTTTATTCGTTAAATAGAAATAAGGATATTACGTTTATTATGTGGATGTTTAATTTTGTTTTAGAATAAGTATTATTCGTAAGAGCTACTGCTGTGAATGAATTTTAGCTAAACATTCCTGTTCTATTATTCAATGAACCAAAGAATATTAAAGCTTTAGAACAAGTGAGGTTAATGTACCATATGTGATTAATTTAAAATTATACAAATTTTATATCATCGATCGCTTCGTATTCATAATAAGAATTTTATTATACACATTGATTTTTTCTTTCACTTATAAAAAATTTAAATGACACATAAGAGAAAGAAGAAGAAAAAATTGTCAAGATAGTTGTTAAGAATTTGTCGTGAATACAAAATAAATTCCTATTGACGAAAGAAGCGTTTACTTTGGTTGCTCTGAAAACTTATCGCAAAGTTTTAATAAAGTAAAAGCACGAGAGGCTCTTCGTTCACAGTTACTTCGGTCGTTGCGAAAGTTAATTCGGCCGTTTATATTCGAAACTCCTCGCTAAACCGTCAACTCGAGAACTTGCGCTTATCCTTTTAAATTGCCTTAATCATAAATAACCAAAGCACCAATTAGGAAGTTGTGTCCGTTTGCGAACTTCTTGAATTTAAACAATTTCATTAATGATGACACATATGTACAATTGCTCCCAAAAGTATCCAGCCACATTGCATATGAACCGAATTTTATGTAAAAATATAAGTCTGCAAGTAAGAAATTCTAAAAATTACAAAATTATTGTACGACGTAGTAAAACGAAGTAATAAATATTCATTAAAAATAAATTTTATTTCAATATTTTACTTGCAAATCTGTAATTTTTTACGAATACATTTAATATGTAGAGTGGCAGAAAACTTTTAGGACCAAATATATATACATTTACAGGACACAGCTGAGGAAATCAATGCAACTGTATTTGAAACGAAATCGTTGTGGAAGTTACGCTTAATGTAAATAGATGCGAATATTTTTTTGTATTCAGTTGTGTATAATTATGATTATCAGGAATGACGCAAAACTGTAATCGTACAATGAGTAAAAACATTAACAATAAGTACAGAGTCCAATCTTAATAGTTGCGCGAACAATGCTGTATAGTTCCCACAAACAGTTCGGGAATCCACAAATCTCTGTCAAATATTTCTTATCAAAAACGACGGAATACTTTAATTGTTACACGGGTTATCGCGGAGTTATCCCTTCCATTTTTTTTATTCACACTACACCAATGTAAAACAACTAGGATGATAATAATTTAAAATCCGAATTTGTTAAATTTAAGAAGTTTAAAAGTAACAATAATGTGATAATATCTGAAGGAACGATTAATAAAGAATATACGTTTATTACTTGTTTGGTACAAAAATCAATTCTTTCAAAGCTTCTTAAAATCAGTTTGACTTTAAATTAGTTTATTCAGCTGAGCCTTTTTATAAACTTTCTGGAGCCCACAGTTTAAATGTTCGATCGTAAGAACTAGTTCCGATGAATCTGTGATCGGGCGAAATATCCACACACATCACTTTACCATCGTGGCCGGGTAACGTTTTAAGCGGTTGCCAGGTTTTGTTTGACCATATTTTGGCAGTATTGTCATACGAGGCTGTGACTAGGTATTGTCCCTCTATCCTTTGGTACTTTACATCCGACAATAAATTCGTGTGAGCGGGTATCGTGTACACACAAGATCTCTTTCGCAAATCCCATATCTTACAGGTATTATCCTCGCTCGCTGTTGCTATATGAAATCCGTTCGGAGAGAAGTCAATGCCGAAGATAGACTTCAAGTGACCCTCCATAAACATAATGCACCGGCCTGTACGTAGATCCCATACTCGACCGAAGGAATCGTGACCACCTGTGGCACTTACACTACCATCACACTGAAAACTAAAAACTGGCATTTAGTTGAACACGCCTTTGTTCAGTTATCACAAAAAGGTTTACCATTAGGTTTGCCAAAAGAATCGCACAAAAGGTTTACTATTTTATACATACCTAATACAATGCACAGCTCTAGCATGACCTTCTTGGTGTAGAACTTCTGCTTGCTGTTCCAAGTCCCAAAGTCTCCAAGAAGCATCATAACAGCATGTTCCAAGAAATCTACCAGATGGATGAAATGCTAGTCTTGATACTCTGTGCGGTTCATGACCTTCAACTTCAGCTAAAGGTTCTTCACCGTTTCCACCACTCCATAGTTTTACTGATCCTATATACACAGTGAAAATATTTACTGTACTGCAATTTAATGTTTTTAATATTATTAAAAGTCTCATACCATCCGAAGCACAGGATGCCAGTACACACGTCTGTCCAGCTTTCTCCCCTACCACCTCTTCAGTAATAGTAGCTTTTGGATGAAAAACAATGCAGCCAACATTACAAGTATGCCCTTTAAGAGTTCTTAACAGAGTACAGTCAGGTACAGACCATAGTTTGCACAAGCCTGACCATGATGCTGTGGCAAGTATTTTGGAATTTGGACTGAATTGACAGAATGAAATTGGCCTAGTGTCTCCAATCTGAGAACAATAAATTGTCAATGCTTGCAATTTTTTCAGAAGCTCCTGACGTCGTGCTGTACGAGTTGCTGTTGGCAGTTCCAAATCTTGTCTTGCCTTATTCAACCTAGCTTTTGCTCTGGGCAATGAATATGCTGTAAAATAAATATAAACCATAATGTGCAAGTAGAAAGTAAAATATTAAAACTTTAAAACAATATTTTATGCTTACAAGCAATCCAAGAACGAGCTATTTGAAGAGATTCTGGCCCTTCATGATACCATGTTGTTTCAGTATCTCTTTCAATCGGATGAGATGGTTTATCCTCTTCCTCATGCTTTTTCTTAATCGCATCTTCACCCAAATTGGCTAATAACTCTCTTAATCTTGTTCTTCGATCTGCTGGTCCTTCACCAAATAGGCAAATAGGTTCTCCTAACTGTCTCAAATTCTTCTTTACCTCTGAGTCATCAGTAGACACATTAATTTGGCGAGCTTTCTTCCTACGTTCAAATTCTTCTAAAAGAGCTTGTCTATCTTTAGACATCTCATCTTCCAGTTCCATATATTCATTAGATATGTGAACATTTGCCAAAGTAACAACAGTGTTGACATTATCTCCCGAATTTGCGGCATCTTTTTCTTCTTCAGAGGATTCCGCCACGGCGGCCAACCTAGCACGCTCTGCTTCTTCAAGTGATCCATAATGAACAGTTTTTTGTTTCTTTACGTAAACCAAATCCTCATCATCCGACATTTTAGACAATTATTTATTGCAGAAACGAGCTGTAAAAGTTAACAAAGTTAATAAAAACTATTCTCATAACCTCACAAAGAAAGTGAACATAACCTATAACATAGAAGAAAATATATGTAACTATTACTTTATTGAATAATTTCTTACATGAACAGAAAAAAGTGATGTATGAGACTAAACGCAACAATTATTTAAACATATTTCATATATTTCATTCATGAAAGTACCACACTATTATAAAACATTTTACACTTACTAGCTGTCAAGCATAGACGCTTAATACTATTGAAATATCTAAAATGGAAAGCAATAATCGATTATGTTCTTTTAGATTAAAATCGACTTTTATCGAGACATTATTCAAACGATTGAAATCTTTCTTCTTTATAACTACAAATAAGTACAACTTCGTTATAAACACTGAATTAGAAATTTTGAAAATCACCTAATAAAATGTAGTATATTTATAAAGCTTAACTAATAAAGTTTCAGGTATAAAAATATAAAAACTGACTAATTACAAATAAATTAGGGAATACAAGTGGCTCGTTTAATTTGCGATGATTCCTAATGTTTTTTATAATAAACTGAATACATAAAACTGACATTAAATTATTACTACTAAATAATGGAATTCATTAAAACCAGAATAGTCTACGTTTAGAAAGAATTGTTGGCCCTAAAAAGGGCCGGTCTTGTAATGAATCTCTTCACTTGGAACTGGTGTATTTCGTCACAGCTTTCGTCCCTTCTGAGACAGCGTGCTTAGCCAATTCACCAGGCAATAAAAGCCTGACAGCAGTTTGAATTTCCCGAGACGTGATGGTGGATCTCTTGTTGTAATGCGCCAAGCGTGAAGCTTCAGCAGCAATACGTTCAAAAACATCATTAACAAAACTGTTCATGATGCTCATGGCTTTGCTGGAAATTCCAGTATCAGGATGGACTTGCTTCAGCACCTTGTAAATGTAGATAGCATAGCTCTCCTTCCTCCTCCTCTTCTTCTTCTTGTCGGTTTTGCTGATATTCTTCTGAGCTTTACCAGCTTTCTTCACAGCTTTTCCGCTTGCTTTAGGTGGCATCTTCAAAAGTTATTCGGAGACTTGGAATACACTCTATTAGAATGAGAATTGAAGACTGGATGCCGAAACACCGATGAGCCGCTTTATATAGCTTGGAACGCGCTACCTGCGGCGCACCAATCGCACGCAAGCTGACCTGCCATTGGTCCGCTGTAGCTCCTAACGGTCTACTTATAAAGAAGTCGTTCCCGTTTCTGCGGCATATTTCTATAGAATCTCGTAGAGTACGGTTGCAGCTTTTTCAAATAAATTTATAAAAAAATGTCTGGTCGCGGTAAAGGTGGCAAAGCTAAGGGAAAGGCGAAGTCCCGTTCCAATAGAGCTGGTTTACAATTCCCAGTTGGTCGTATTCATAGACTTCTGCGCAAAGGAAATTATGCTGAACGTGTCGGTGCAGGAGCTCCAGTTTACCTGGCAGCCGTTATGGAGTATTTGGCGGCTGAAGTATTAGAATTAGCGGGAAATGCTGCCAGGGATAATAAGAAGACTAGGATCATTCCTCGTCATCTTCAACTTGCCATTCGCAATGATGAAGAGTTGAACAAATTATTATCTGGTGTGACCATTGCTCAAGGTGGTGTATTGCCAAATATTCAAGCAGTCTTGTTGCCGAAGAAGACTGAAAAGAAAGCCTAACTATTCAACTCACAAACAAATGGCCCTTTTTAGGGCCACAAAATGTTTTAAAACAAAGGAATACCTGCTCAATTTTAACTCAACTTACCATTATAAAATTCTTAAATTATCAAATATTCGTAATTTAAGTTCAGATATAATATTTATCCACATAGAATTGGGAATACAACTACGTAACATGTTAAATTCATTTTACAGAAAACTTTAAGGTACCTTAAAAATGTATCACTCAGATACTCTTTGTATGGTCGGCTAAATTCCATATATCATAGGTTGACTTCATTTCTCAGAAAACGCAAACCAATGCAAGATTCGGAATAATCATACTACGAAATAAATTTACGCAATCAATTGTCAGTGTGACTTCTCAATTTCTCCTTATTACTTTTTATAAGTGAGAACGGTACCTATACGCCGTATAAAAGACAGCGTTTAAAAAAAGATGCAGTACATATAACGTATAGGACACATCTTTTGAACCGGTCCTAATTTCCAACGAGCATACAAAATTATACCCAATTGGTAAGTCAGGAAAGTGTTCAACTTTTGCCGTACTTAAGGGGTTATAAATTGTTCGATGGCTTAAAATATTTGTATTGTAGGCAATTTAAGAATGGTCCTAATGGCCGGAGTATTAAACAGTTGGTCGTCCGGACAAGGATTGGGTTTATGAGGCTTACGGATTGCTAGGTCATTTGTAAAAATAAAGGGTCGCATCATAAACCTGGTCACCGAAAAAAATGTAGACTGCCCATGTTCTAGGTACAAACATGTCACCAAGGTTTGCACGGAGTGGGAACATCGAAGGCATGCATTTTTTGAAGGTCCTGATTGGCAAATACAGGAACCGCCTATCAGACTGAAAACAAATAAATAGGGGGGAGCCTCGCGAGAGGTAACAGTTCACAGTCGTTGTCTTAGAAAAAATTCCGAAAGTAGTTTGTGTATACCCCTCAGCCATATAATCCCATAGTATATAGGTTTAAAAGAAAGTTTTAAATCAGTTAAAATTTGTACCGATAATACAACTTTCATACAATTTTGTTGAGCATAAGATGGTCATCACAGCTACTGTAACGTAACTTATTACACGAATACTGCAAAAAAAAATGGTTAAGGCAATGCAATTATTTTCATTCATCTAAAACATACTATAATTCACAGTAATAAAAACAAAGTATAGAAGCTAGTTTGATATTGATTGTTACGTTATAGGGCTTGGGACCTTCTATAAAGTTTTATATGAGGGACCATTCATAAATTTAATGGAGCGACCGGTTCAGGCACAATCATCCTGGAGCAGATGTTCGATATATACAAAGCGACAACTAGTGTGCCAGGAAAAGTATAAATTCTATCAGACCCCACAGGAGAGGTTTAGTTTCATACTAAAGTAAAAATCAATCCTGAAAAGTTACAGAAACTGCCAGGAATTCCTTAAAAATAAATTTTTCGAATACAAAATTTAAACGAATTAAACCGACCGTAATTATGTTACATACTGTTAAATAATAAAAAAAAGGAATATGTACATTAAACTCTGAGAGGTACTACATTAAAACAAATTATGGCTCTAAAAAGGGCCGATTGTATGTGGAAAATTTAAGCTCTTTCTCCACGGATGCGACGAACCAATTGAAGAGGCATCTTTAGGCATGATAGTCGCATGCTTAGCATAGATAGCGCTTAAGTTAGTATCTTCAAATAGACCAACTAAATAAGCTTCACTAGCTTCTTGTAAAGCCATTACAGCTGAACTTTGGAATTTGAGATTGGTTTTGAAATCTTGTGCAATTTCACGGACAAGATGCTGAAAAGGTAATTTACGGATTAGAAGTTCGGTACTTTTTTGGTATCGACGAATTTCACGAAGAGGTTCCTGGCCTATAGCTGTGAGGTTTCTTCACTCTACCAGTAGCTGAAACACTCTTACGAGCAGCCATTGTTTGCGTGGCGCTTTCCCTCCAGTTGATTTATGAGCGGTTTGCTTGGTATAAGCCATGTCTTCTTATTATAAAGATAACGTATTCAATAACGTGATTACTTTCAATAGAGAACGCAGAACGTGTTCTATTTTTTTTTTGTTTTAAGTTTGGCAATGACTTATTGGAGGAGTAACCGCTCCATCAGTAGATATTTACACCTCAATATTGGACGTGGGCTCCTCTCAAAAACTGCAGCTGTTAGCAGAAGCCAACTTATCAATTAACATGAAATATTTATGCTCTTAAGTACATGTAATGTAAGTGCTTTTAGGCAATGATTTATGGGAGTTAGTGGAAAATTTTTAAAAAGCCACTCAGAAATGGCATTGGAAAATGTTCATCTGTAAGTATCCAATCCAGTGGGGTGGGAATCGGAAAGGAATGGTGGTATTTGGCAATGATAATTTGGTATTATAATTTTTTTAATATTCTGGATAATATCCGTTAGTGGCCACGGCCGACAAAACGAGATACTTTGAGTAATACTCCTTAGAACTGGTTCATAGGATAGCCATGATTTTCACCACACTTAACACATTTAGATGGTCTATTGCAGTTTGACGCAGAATATCCAAAAGATTGACATCTGAAGCACTGTGTGTGCTTTTTATTTGAGTAGTATCTATCCCAGTATACTCTTATGCTAAAAAGGTATCCCACCTTGTTGAGTGTACTTAAGCTGGTACCAGCAGGGAAGTTTATTCTGTAGACTAATCCGACACCGGGTCTCCCAATTTGTCTCGAGTTAAAGGCACGAGATAGAATCTCAAATCGGTTGGAAACTTTAATGTTAGGAACGATTTCCATGTTGTTGTTATTTTCTTGTAGTTTAATTTGACTAGTATTATCATAATAGGAATTTATTAAGATTCCACCCACATGGTTATTTTCTAGGTTAGCTAACCTATGAGAAGGAACGTTAACCAATCTTCTGTTACGTTTCTTTGGCGCTGCTTGCGCATTCGCATGTGGGTTCAGCCGAGCCGCGCTCGGAATGCAGTGACGTCGTGCGAAATTCAGCTTCTAGGTTAAGAGAGAACAATCGCAAATTTTCGGACGTGCAGTCGCTATAATGATCATAATAGACAAAACTCACCCGACTCTCGTCGCACAGATTGGTCTCAGGGCACCTCCCCCCTTCTATCCAACTCTTGAATGTCTTATATCCCAGAATTTCACATTCCTTCCTAGAAACAAAGTGAAGACTATCTGCAGCTGGGCCGCAGGAATCAGCTGCCATAGGCCGTTTAAAATATCGGCTCTTCCTAATCCATCGATTTGGTCGGCTTTTCGAATTACTCAGCGTGTTTGATATTATCTATGAACAAAGAAAGAAGACTCGTAACACATAGATGGTGCAGTAACTTTTACCTCAGCTTCGCCAAGCGAATGCAAATGTGTAGAACGCAGAAAGTTGAATAGATGAGGCTAAATGTACTATTCGCTGTCTAACCGCTTCAGTATGCAAGGGAAGGGAGCACCACCGTCGACCAATTACGTTTCAGTGTGCCTTTGTAACCATATGCATTCACTCCACATCAAACTGCAGTCAGATATTTTCTAACCGATTGCTTAATAATAAATAAATAAGATGTTTACACAAAACTGTAAAAACGGAACGTATTCTAATATTAACAGTGGAGCTGGTAGTTCTGAATTTTCTGTAGTTTTTTTAATCTTAAGCAATATAGCGAAAAAGAAAAGTCCTCTTATAAACGAAATAAGGGTTCTTGTACTCAATCACATTCATATTATTTGTTCAAAAAATATATGAAGGCTATAATAAAATCTTTGTGAATTGACGAAGAAACAAACAAATGATGACAGTTATGGAACTTCTGCGTACGAAAAATTATTCGTAAAAATTTATACAGCGTTATATTTTTACCAACAAAATATTACAAGAAATACGAAGTTTCAAAAGCATTCGATTATCATGAAACTTTAGCACGTTGTTTTTGAACGCGTTAATTTAAAAGTTATTCTATAATATTTTACTCTCATGTCCATATGATAAACTACTCTACTATTTTGGCGGGAACTAAAGCTATTTACATAACGTGTTTCTTTAGATTCTTTAACAATATGCAGCCTGCTATTGCGTAACATGGCTGAAAATTCAGCAGCTTAAAATTGATTATATTTTCTTTGGGTTTGAAATTCTATGAAAATTTAGATAAAATTTATGCAACTGTTTCATAGTTCCTTATAAAAATTATTAGATATTTCGTAGTATTCTGTAACATGTACTGTATGTACGTACTTATAAATTAAAATAAATTAGGATAGTTGTGTAAAATCTAATTCAAGAACTTATTCTGAATAAATAATCTCGTATCCAGCCTGATTTTTGTCCATGATAAGTAATACACAAATTAATTTTTTTTTTAATGGGAAGGAAGTTCGGATTCATTTAAAATTCAAGTAAAAATTATTGTTTCTGAAAAATGCTATGATCATTTTTTTTTTAGTAATGAAACGAAGTAGTTCCTCATATAACAATTTTGACGGCCCTGAAAAGGGCCATTTAAGTTTAATGAATATTATTGACAGATTAATTTTTTGTCGCAGATTTGACTGTTTTTGGCGCAGCAGTTTTCCTAGGCTTAGGTGTCCTCGTTTTGGCCGCAGGTGTCTTGACGTTTTTCTTGCTTTTCGACATACTCTTAGCCTCAGTGGCTGTTTTGGATTTTGCAACAGCTACTTTAACTACACTCTTCTTAGCTGCTGCTGGCTTCTTTTCAGCGGCAGCCACTTTCTTCGGTGCTGACGGCTTTTTGACAGCAGCAGTCTTTTTGGTGACAATCTTCTTCTCAACCGACTGTGCCCTTTTCGGCGCGGACTTATTCACTGGACGTAACACTTTATTACTCTTGGAAACTTCTGAATTCTTTTCACTGTTGAGCTTAAAAGATCCAGACGCCCCCTTCCCTTTCGTTTGCACAACTACACCAGATTTCACCGCGGACTTCAGGTACTTCTTAATGAAGAAAGAGAATTTCTCTCCGTTCACTTTATAAGTGGCGGTAATATACTTCTTTATAGCTTGCAAAGATGATCCGTTACGCTCCTTCAACTCCTTGATAGCAGTGTTGACCATCTCGGAAGTCGGTGGATGCGCCTTCTCGCGTTTCGATTTGCTCCTTGGTGACTTTTTTGTTGCTGCAGCCGGATTTTCTGCAGTTTCGACCGCGGTACTATTCGAGTTCACTTCATTCGCCATTCTTAACAACGTCGAGTTAGAAACGAGTAACGTCTCCTATTGCAAAGTGTTCGGGGGTGTTAAACTGGCAACGATCAATTCGCTGACACAGAATACCGATCTCGCTTTTTTTTGCTATTTTGTAATCCCTTGCAAACGATGATGCTCCAAAGGTGCCACTGCCTTTTTGCACTGCTCCTGCGCGACGACTGCGCGTTCACCAGTGGAACAAGATGGAGCTAGGATCACCTAATAAGGTGTAGTTGAAGAGTCAGCTTGCCGTGATTAACTAGAAGATCTCCAAAAGACTCCTGTGATCTAGAACTAAAAAATAACACAGAATGAAAAATATGAGGGAATAAAAACAATATACGTATGAGTAACGCGAAGAATCATGGAAACGTATAAATGTTAGAAACCGGCAGAGAAACCATTACTCTGTAACTTCGCCAATGAAATTAGCAGTCAATTGCTTTTATGGTTTAGGCAAAAACAAAAGAATCGTAAACGCTATTTTCTTCATTGGTAGAAATATCGTTTCAATTCAGTGAAGGAATCCCAAGAAATACTGAGAAATATCAAACGTTGACATTAATTAATTTATAAAATCGGTAACAATTGGCACGCTTATCTTTCGAAAAAAGTTGTAACTGAATAGTTTTGTAGCATCTATATTTAGAATGATATTTATTAATAATTCCGGAGACGTTCAATAGTACGAGGAATTGTGAAAGAAACCGTTTAATCGACAGGGCCATCGTAAATTAAAACAGGTTTTGTGAACACGAATACGAAGAAATTTGTTTGCTAAAATATTATTTAACATATAGACAATGATGTGTATAGCAGCTAAAACTTTCTGAGGTGCGGTTTACTATAGCAACAAGCCACCTCAGATCCTCGTAGAACAAAATTTTAAAATATTTAACGGCCAAAGATGGCTGAAGGCAATGAATGAATTCGGCAGAAGAATGAGAATATTGAGAACCATTCATGTAGGTAAATCGGGTTGAATAGATGTTAGGACCTTTGGAGATGACAGGTGTTCCTGGGCGACTTTCCAAATAAGAACATTTCGGGAGGAAAAACAGTAATCAATGATATCTAAGTAGAAGAAAATGGCAGCAGTATGCAACAACTGATGAAGGAACCTCTCGGGAATTTGGAACATGGCGGCAGTTCTTGGCGCAATTTTTATGCTTCACTCAGTATTTGAGGTTGGATTCTTTTCGAGAATGTTTTTCTAACGAATTAAAAGAAGTAATAACGTTTTTTGTACCAGAATTTACTGAAAAATACTCGGGTCCCAAAAATCACATGGTCACAAACCTCTGACCCCGCATTAGCAGAAGCTTAAATCGTCTAAAATGTACAAGTATAAACTAAAAAATGTTGCAAAAATACAAGTGCCTCGGCTAAATATTTCAACTGGGATAGAAACCCACAACATCGTGTTAACTACTCACAATACCCCACTCTCATCACACATTTGAACAAACACGATAAACAGTTCAGACTAAACAATCATGACAAAATATTTTCTAACATCAACACTATACCCATGGCAGACCCCATAAAACTAACTACATCTCACTTTTACAGCCTAACTCAATGATTATCCCACCCTGTATAAAACATACAGTAGGCTGATTAAAAATCCGATTCTACAGTCTACAATACATCAATAAATCCGCTGACCTAGCCACCATCTTCTAAGAAATCGATGCTGTATACTACCTTGGCCACAGACTAACCTAGCAATTCAGTAAACAGACCAAATAATGTAAATCTTCGGAGGAAGAACTTCTAGTATTTTCACAGATTCTCTTAGGAGTAAATAAATCTACTGGTAGTAGTGGATCGGTTGTACGATTGCGGGCTGCGCAGCGAAACAAGGATGCACCAATCACGTTGCAAGGAATGACACACCACGATTCAATTGGTTCGGAAGTACTGCTACCTACCATCAATGTGCACGAACGCAGCCAAGGCCCCGAATTTATTCAATATTTTAACGGTCCCTTTATTTTTGGTATCTCTTCGAGCTGAAGAACTACCAAAGATGAACCAACCAACATATTTCTTTTCTCACTTATTAGTCAGAGGTATATAACTGCGTTTCGTTCAAGGATCTGCTAGAAAACTTCAGTAAGACTACCTAGCATGCCCCAAACGTTAAAGCTTAAATTATTGCTTTTTTCTCTTATGTTTCCTTTTTATCATCACTTACTGTGACATTCAAAATAATTTACTATGTAAAGTGAACAAAATTCCAAAATCTAAAAAGGTTATTTTTCCATTAGTCAAAAATAATCACAACTCTTTATGCAAATTCAAATAAAATAGAAATTGTATCCAAGACATTTCAATAAGTGCATATAAAAAGCACTAATAAAAAATCTCCAACTGAACTTCATAATATAACTCTGTCACAACATAAGAAGTTCTAAGCTTACTTTACAAAAAAAGGTACTAATATAGAAACTTTCAAATAATTAAAGATTAGGAACTAACAATATTACAGTAATGAAATTTAGGAATCTTCACAAAAAAATAATTATTAATCTACACTACATATTCAACAAAGCAATAATCCTAAGTTAATTCTCTAATGACTGAAAAACAATAAAAATCATTATCAAGAAAGCTAATTACTAAACTATCTAGGATCCATTGAGACATGCTATAACAAGAACAGAACCACATGAATGAAATTTCTGAATTCCTATAATGCAATCTACACTATATGGCATTAAAACCTAATATTTGAAATAATTGAAATAAATTAGATAAATAATTAAACTATAAGACTGTCTTCAAGGTAAGTACATAACAATAATGTTAAATGATAAATCTGCAATATATGCAGATGATACATATTTATTAAAAATGCATGAAACTTAAACATAAGGACACATAAGAAAAATAGATAATTTTCAATATCTAGACACTTAAAATGGATATCAGTTAAAACTGGCTAAAGGATTAAAGCTAAAGGATTAAAATAATTATAATTCGAGCAAAGAAAAAACAACTTCCTCAACCATTACATGCATTCTAATTAATTGATCAAAAGAAAATAAAATGTCTAAGAACTATAATGAAAAACTGCTAATGAGTAAAGTAATCCTCGATAAAACCAAAAAATTATATTTCATCCTAAACATTTTACTATGAAGAAGAAGCAACTTATCAAAGGAGTTAAAAATATAATACTGATACACATCAAATGTACATATAAAGATAAATACTAATTAGTAGATACCAAAAATGACTAATAACAGCAAAGACATGTATTAAGCTTATAGTTATATAACTATATTAGACAAACTAATAAAATACTTAACAAAAAAAAAGAATGCATCAAAAAACAAAAAATATGTAATCTAACCCGAACCAAAAGAACAAGAAACAAATATCTCCTACATAAAAACCTACATACAAAAATATGCTTAACAAAATTATGGAACAAATAAGCTCTTAATCAAGAAGATTAATAACTAATCTTTCATTAAAATTCATTAAAAAATCATTCAAATAATTTCATTTAATCTAGAACAGAATGACAAAAGTATACTATGAAGAACAGAGGTTTTTAAAATATTTTCTATAACCTGTACATATATCAACATACTACACATAAAAATAATGCAAATAATAAAAATATAAATAACTGTATGACTACTATATAAGTGAAAAAGAAGAAATTTTAATGGTCAACTAACATTCGATCTGTATGAGAATACTGATTTCCCGCACATTTCTATTGCGTGGAAAGAAATTAGAACAATGAGTTGAAGTACGAAGTAGAAATTTTGTACATAGGTCTATGAACTAGAATTTTAGAATTTCGTAACAATGTGTTAGAGTCAGGAGTAATGCTAAAGATAATAATACACATTGTAAAAGATAAAGAGACTGCAAGTCACTTACCTGACGATTTCCAAGAAGCCCACAAAAATCGTCAGTGACAGGCTAAGTTCTGGCAGGGTAATATTCGATTAGTTCACTTATCCTCGGAGTAGATCTCTACAAGAAGCTGAAGGTTGTCAGGGCACAAGAAAAATCAGATAAAAATGATGAAATTGACAATTAATAACTTTATAGTTTATGATCCGTATACTATGACGGTCACGAACAGAATGAGCAAACGAACAACTAAAAATGTCGAACACCGTAATTTCGTTACATTAAAGAAACACAAAATATATCTATCTATACTTCGAAATCTTGTTTCTCCAAATTACGAATGCCTTGATGAATAATTTACGACAATATTATAATTGCGTATTTAAAGTATCATCTATTCGTTAATTTTTGGTCCGTAAATCATGTCGTTTAATGAGTTTTGTCTTTTCATAGTAATATAATGTTGTTTCGAAAAAGTTAAGAAACTGAAGAAAGTGATAGTTGCATAAAAATTTATAGAAATAAAGATCATTACGAATTTTCGTTTAACTATTTGTATCCTACCCTATATTAGTAACAAGTATTTAAGAAAATTTTGTAAATGTCTGATCGGTTAGTTCAGCGGTTCTCAAACTTCTTAAACAAAAAGCCCAACTGAGTTAAAAGTAATACAGTGAAACCCTTACATCTAATACTTTTTTGTTAAGTTAGTTAAATTTTGCTTATTTTCGCAATAACTTATTTCAACTTTTTTAACATCGATTTGTTAAGCTACTATGACATCAGACGGAGTCGTAAAGCTTTACAAGACACTGTTTGAGAAGCGATGGATATGATACATAACTATTGTTGAATTTTAGTTCTCACGATGTGTGAAATATTCACTTTATCTACTAAGAATGAATTTTTATCTCATTAATCATGTTCGCAATATTCTAAGGTACGAATTCATATTTACTTCTACTTAACTGTTCTTATTTGCCGTTCTTTCTTTGATGGAAACAGTAGTAGAGTACATTTTGTACGTATAAAGGTGGATGCAGACGAGCGACTTTTTGATGCCCAATATATGTTTCTTTGTTTTTTTAATTGAAAATAACGAAGACAAATGTACAATTCTGCGGCAAAAAGTCGCTCGTCTGCATCCAGTCTAAGATGTCTATAATTTTTAATGAGAAATATAAACACTAAGTAATTTGAAAATATTTCCCGGAATAATTTGCTCTGCATTTTAAATCTTTTTACTATACATCAAGTATTTTTAAGGAAGAAAAGTTATACATAAGACTGTGTCAGTGCTGTGGAAAATATATTTTCTTTTAAAATACTAAACTGAGTCTACTAAGCCTTCTATGTCGTATGTTCTATTATTTATACTACAAAAATGTTTATACTTATGTAATTATGCTGATTCATAAAAAAAATAATGAAAGTAAATAGATTAAAAAAATAATGTGTAACTATAAAATAAAGCAAAGGAAGAATGCAATACTTTTCATTAACTACTTTATTTATACAATCACTGTTTTGAGTCTTCTATTATATAATGCTATAGCAAAAACGATTATCAAAATCTTTTACTAAATATCTATTTACGTGTATTTTAATCTAAAAGATTATTATTTTGGATATGACAGAGATGAAACATAGATTTTTTTGTGCTTTTACTTTACAGAACACGATGGAGATTTATTGACGTCATATAGAGATCATTACTGATTCCCTTATTGTATTTGAATCAGAAATGGAAGTAGCTTGATGCGGCGGCTCTCGTTGACTTGCACCGCATAGCGAAGTGGAAAATATAACGGGTGTTCCTATCTTATTGTATTATACCTGTACACCATCTCATTTATAGTTTAGAATTATAATGTATATCAGCTATGTGCCCTACTCTGTTGCACGGTGTGAGGCAACGAGTGCCGTCGCAACAGGTTACCTATTTCCACTTTTTCGGCTAAAAATGTAGTTTGTTTCTCTGTCTATGTTGATCGGAATATGTATTTCGTACTTGCTTTTTAAAAAAAGAACAGTAGAATTTTTAACATCCATATAATAATCAAACGATATGAATAATGTACAAATATTTAAGCGATAACTATTGTTTGTTATTTGTGTATTTTCATATTGCACATTTATTTATTACTTTATCGAAAAGCTTAGCTGTGTAAAGCACACTGAGGATTATAGGATGTGCCATCTGGTATAAACAGTTCCTCTTCTGAATGTTGAAATGTAACGAATAAAATACAATAATCAATTCTTTACGTAATTTTTTAAACATTCCCTGACTAAATTTTTCGAAACAGTTTTTCCTTTTATCGACCAATCAATTTCACGTTGGCTAGCTAAGGTTGCTCCATCTATATGGAAGCCATTTTGTAATATTTCGTTAATCATAGATTCAAAATAATAATTAATAGTAAATAAATTTAATATATTCTCCAATAGATTTCTTTCTAAAAATAAGTAGTGTATTTTATAAATGAAACTCCTAGTAATTTTCTTCCTACAAAATATTAACAACAATTAACAAATTTTGTACCATTAAGTATCGCTCTAAAGCTTCTCATAAATACATTCAAGGTTTACTTCTTGAATCTGTAAAAAATCCAAAAATGAGTTTCTCTTTGAAAATTCTGTCGACTCGAATTCAAGCATTCCTTTAAATCAGGTTATAGCAATAATATGGATTTTAAGGTTACATTACTTACAGTCTACTGAATACTTTTACATATCTAACAAATATTCGCCATACTTTTAACGCTATTCTTTAGTAGAACTGTTTTTTTCAACGAAATTATAAATTGAAACGCAAAATAAAATATTTCATATATCGGAATCATTGATCGCAAACATTGAATGTTCCTAGCATATTGACTGCGCAAGTCAGATAACCGAAAAACACCGCGGAAAACAATTAGAAAAAGGCTTTACATAGTTTCATGAAAATTTTATGAATTTACAAAGCGAAACATTTCAGTAACAAATCTAATAACCAGCTACTAACGTCAATTCTAAAGTCGAATATAATGATATTGTATGATGATGAAAATGAATCAAATTCACAATGAATCTTAGAGTATTTAAAACTTTATCATTAATACAAGGTAATATAAAATATCAGTAAAAACCAGACAGTTCTACGTTTGAAAATGATTGTTGGCCCTGAAAAGGGCCGATTATATAGAATAATAAGTTTACTTTGAGCTGGTATATTTAGTGACGGCTTTAGTACCCTCGGAGACAGCATGCTTAGCTAATTCACCAGGTAATAAAAGCCTAACAGCAGTTTGGATTTCCCGAGATGTGATGGTCGATCTCTTGTTGTAATGTGCCAAGCGTGAAGCTTCAGCAGCAATACGTTCAAAAACATCATTAACGAAACTGTTCATGATGCTCATGGCTTTACTGGAAATTCCAGTATCAGGATGGACTTGCTTCAGCACCTTGTAAATGTAGATAGCATAGCTCTCCTTCCTCCTCCTCTTCTTCTTCTTGTCGGTTTTGCTGATATTCTTCTGAGCTTTACCAGCTTTCTTCACAGCTTTTCCGCTTGCTTTAGGTGGCATCTTCAAAAGTTATTCGGAGACTTGGAATACACTCTACTATAATGAGAATTGAAGACTGGATGCCGAAACACCGATGAGCCGCTTTATATAGCTCGGAACGCGCTACCTGCGGCGCACCAATCGCACGCCAGCTGACCTGCCATTGGTCCGCTGTAGCTCCTAACGGTCTACTTATAAAGAAGTTGTTCCCGTTTCTGCACCATATTTCTCTAGAATCTCGTAGAGTACGGTTGCAGTTTTTTCAAATAAATTTATAAAAAAAATGTCTGGTCGCGGTAAAGGTGGCAAAGCTAAGGGAAAGGCGAAGTCCCGTTCCAATAGAGCTGGTTTACAATTCCCAGTTGGTCGTATTCATAGACTTCTGCGCAAAGGAAATTATGCTGAACGTGTCGGTGCAGGAGCACCAGTTTACCTGGCAGCCGTTATGGAATATTTGGCGGCTGAAGTATTAGAATTGGCGGGAAATGCTGCCAGGGATAATAAGAAGACTAGGATTATTCCTCGTCATCTTCAACTTGCCATTCGCAATGATGAAGAGTTGAACAAATTATTGTCTGGTGTAACCATTGCCCAAGGTGGTGTATTACCAAATATTCAAGCAGTCCTGTTGCCGAAGAAGACTGAAAAGAAAGCTTAACTATTCAACTCGCAAACAAATGGCCCTTTTTAGGGCCACAAAATGTTTTAAAACGAAGGAATATCTGCTCATTTTAACTCAAAATTTACCATTATACCATTTTTAGACATTTCTAAATCTTCCACAAAGCAAATAAAAAACGTAAAATTCTTAAATTGTCAAATATTCGTAATTTAAATTCAGATATAATATTTATCCACATAGAATTGGGAACATAAGTACGTAGCATTTTGAACTCATTTTGCAGAAAATTTAAGGTACCTTAAAAATATATTAACTCAGATACTCTTTGTATGGTCGGCTAAATTCCCATATACCACAGGTTGACTTAATCTCTCAGAAAACGCAAATCAATGCAAGATTCGAAATAATCATACTACGAAATAAACTTACGCAATCGATTGTCAGTATGACTTGTCAATTTCCCCTTATTACTTTTTATAAGTGAGAACGGTACCTATACGCCGTATAAAAGACAGCGTTTAAAAAAAGATGCAGTACATATAACGTATAGGACACATCTTTTGAACCGATCCTAATTCCCAAGGAACATAAAAAATTATACCCAATTGATAAGTCAGGAAGGTGTTTAACTTTTGCCGTACTTAAGGGGTTAGAAATTGTTCAATGGCTCAAAATGTTTGTATTGTAGGCAATTTAAGAATGGTCCTAATGGCCGGAGTATTAAACAGTTGGTCGTCCGGACAAGGATTGGGTTTAATAGGCTTACGGATTGCTAGGTCATTTGCAAAATTAAAGGGTCGCATCATAAACCTGGTCACCGAAGAAAATGTGGACTGCCCATGTTCTAGGTACAAACACGTCACCGAGGTTTGCATGGAGTGAGGACTGATTGGCAAAGACAGGAATCGCCTATCAGATCGGAAATAAATAAATAGGGAGCCTCGCGAAAGGTTCGTTGTCTTAGAAAGAATTTCGACAGTAATTTATGTATACCCCTTGGCCATATAATCCTATAGTATATAGGTTAAAAAGAAAGTTTTAAATCAGTTAAAATTCGTATCGATAATACAACTTCCATACAATTTTGTTGAGCATTAGATGGTCATCACAGCTACTGTAACGTAACTTATTACACGAATACTGCAGAAAAATGGTTTAGGCAATGCAATTATTTTCATTCATCCAAAACATACTATAATTCACAGTAATAAAAACAAAGTACAGAAGCTAGTTTCATATTAATTGTTACGTTATGTGGCTTGGGACCTTCTATAGTTTTATATGAGGGACCATTCATAAATTTAATGGAGGGACCGGTTCAGGTACAATCAGCCTGTAACAGATGTTCGACGCAGATGTTCAATATATGCAAGGGGACAACTAGTGTGACCGGAAAGGCATAAATTCTATCAGACCTCACAAGAGAGGTTTAGTTTCATAGTAAAAATTAAATCTGAAAAGTTACAGAAACTGCTTGAAACTCATCACAAATTTTTCAAATACAAAATCTAAACAAATTAAACCGACCGTAATTATGTTACTTCCTGTTAAATAATAACAAAAAGGAATATGTACATTAAACTCTGAGAGGTACTACATTAAAACAAATTATGGCCCTAAAAAGGGCCGATTGAACGTGGAAAATTTAAGCTCTTTCTCCACGGATGCGACGAGCCAATTGAATATCCTTAGGCATGATAGTCACACGCTTAGCATGGATAGCGCATAAGTTAGTATCTTCGAAAAGACCAACTAAATAAGCTTCACTAGCTTCTTGTAAAGCCATTACAGCCGAACTTTGGAATCGGAGATCGGTTTTGAAATCTTGCGCAATCTCACGAACAAGACGTTGAAAAGGTAATTTACGGATCAGAAGTTCGGTACTTTTTTGGTATCGACGAATTTCACGAAGAGCTACAGTTCCTGGCCTATAGCGATGAGGTTTCTTCACTCCACCAGTAGCTGGAGCACTCTTACGAGCAGCTTTAGTTGCCAACTGTTTACGTGGCGCTTTCCCTCCAGTTGATTTACGAGCGGTTTGCTTGGTACGAGCCATGTCTTCTTATTGCAAAGATAACGTATTCAACAATGTGATCACTTTCAATGCAGAACGCAGAATGCGTTCAGCGCTCAGATGCCCGTTTTTATACTATACGCCTGACGCTCGGCAGCATCTGATTGGTTGAATGCGGCATGGGGGGAGAAGCCTCCATGGTGGTAGAAAATGATACGGAAAGAAATTCCTGGGCACATTCAAATGTAACTGAAATTATATTTTTTTATTTCAGGTGATTTAATGGTTTGAAGCCTTTTGCTCTATATATACAGCTTACAAACAGAATCTGTTAAAAACTCCCAAAATAAACAAAATTCTTCTTCTATAGCACGAATGATTCACATTCAGAAGCAGTGGACTATTAGCCCTTTCACTCTCTCCTCATCCCTCCCCATCATCTTCTCACATTTGTTCAGCAGTAGCAATAAACTACGACCATTTGACAGAAAAAACGATTCACCATTAGAAATATTTAATTGCTTCTGGGCCTTAACAAAGAACATTACAAATAATGCAACATATGAAATGAAGAAAGTGTTCATAATTTCAGTATTTACACAACTCTACCGAAATATATAATTCTTCTAAAATGATCATATGCGATACACATGCTTAATACCGAAGCTTTTTCGGTTAGAACTTTTTACCATTGCACAAACAACATGTGGTAAAGAAAGAGACTCAGCAACATAACATCTGCTTTTTCGTTGGGCCCATGAAACATACCGTTCTTCTCTCCAATTCTGACCATTCATGGCCTGATGGCTCGGTAGTTCTTAACGTTTTGGATGCCTGGAACCTTTTTGATTATAAGGAAAATTTATAGAACACTAAACTCTAAGATCATAAATTAATCAAAACAAATAAGTACAATACATGTTCTTTTACTAAACTTATGCATACATATAAGTATTAAGATTCCAGTCACAATATTACATAGTACTGGGAAAGAATGCAGTGGTTAAAAAATTCGGTTATTTATAAAAACTATGACTAAAACAATTATATAAATCTGTAGATCTATAACAAATTACACCTTTCTATAGAACTTACAATATTTTATAATTTTATGGACTATTTATAACAAATATGTGAAGCGTCAATTAAAAAATATTGATTGACTTAGGTAATGTCTTCCCCAATTAGCTTGCGATTTTAAGATAGTTTGTGCACTGAAAGCATTATTAAATAATAATGAATTTCTAGATTAAATTTAGTTTTGAACTTTTAAATATTTTTGACTTTCTTCTTTATATTTTCATATAATTCGATGAGTAAAATTCAAACGTACAAGTTGTAAGTTTAGTAATTTAGTAGTTTAGAAATTATACGCATATAAAGTATATTATTTTTAGCCTAATTTATAGGTTAGGTTACTTTCATATCGTATTAGTTTTTATCTACACTTCGTTTGATATTTGAATTTTTTTATTGAAAAGAGGAATCCATAGAGGATACATTGGGAATTATAGAAAAACATTGCATTATTTGTTAACTTTTATTGTTACATAGGAACGTGATTTACAGTCTGCACAGCGATTTGATCTGAAAATATAATTATTAATACTATTACAGCTATCAGGATTCATTATCATTATCATCGTTATTATTGCTATGTGTTGCTGTTGTTGTTTTTGTAGTTATTATTATTATTACATACACACACGCACATATGTATGTATACATATAAGAATAAAATCAATACCTTAATAATACATTATACAGTGTATTATATATACAAATCATTCAAGTTGCTCGATTTTTTGGAATTCTCGGATCAGATCAAATTTCAAGCAGCTCGAATATTCGAGTGTCCCTTCAGCTGTAATAGATAACATTATCATATAACTAAAACATGTTAAAAAAAAAAAATAGTTTAACTGTACTACATAATTTGATCCTCCCTCAGATTAAACTACTTCCTAAACTACTGAAAGCAGGCCAAAATACTTCCTAACACTTCTAAAATCTAGTAAGAGGCCTACCTAACCCATAAGCTATGGGCCAATCAGTCTTTTAAGCTTCATCAACAAAATTTGTGAAAAAGTTATAGTATATTTTCTGCATAAACATGTAAGTGAACAGAACCTTATCATCCACAACCAATTTGGTTTACAGAAAACATCACTCCGCTATAAGTCAATTCCTTACGTTCACCAAGTACATGGTAAAGGAGATAAATAGAAACAATGTCACTGTAAAGAGACCCTTCTTGCACCTAAACAAAACATTCAACACTGTTTGCCACAAAGATCTTATACTAAAACTAAAGAACCTAAATTTCCCTTGCGAACTAATTAAAGTTATCAGGAGTTATAGCACTAACAGATCTCACTCAGACATATCGACCCAAAAATTTTAAAAGACTACCACAGTAGCTACTAATGTACCACAGATATCAATACTAGGACCAATCCTCTTTAATCTCTACATAAATGACATTTCTAAAAGGCCCAAAAACAAACTTGACACTATATATTTGCAATATAAATATAATTTGATACATGACTAATACATTATAATACAAACTTAATCATTTATGGTAATGGTATAATCATTTATGTGAATTTGAAAACTATAGCAGACCACAAAATTGGTCATATCATTTACATTTAAATTTATTAATAATAACTTTTGAATATTTGTGCAATTATATGAAAGATTTATGAATATACTTACTATTGATATATTGGTCTTCTACATCTTTCACAAATTAATCACTTTTATAGTATATTTGTAATTCTAGAAAGACACATGGAGAATATATTTTCTCTATCCTATATTTAAATTTAACAGAGATTTGAATTTTTCATTTTCTGAATGTTTTGGTTTCTTGTTGCTGAACATGAGATTTAACTACAAATTTTATATTGATATTTTCTTTCCAAACTCCTAGTTGCAAATGAAATCAACTGAACTACATACGAAAAATCATATGATTAACTGACCGATATTGGAATGCTGTAACAGTCGAAGCGAATTATAAAATATTTCTTTCAAGAAACGTAATTATTACTTATATGGTATTACGCGATAATATCCATAAGCAGTGTTTTAATTTCTATATCAAGTAATTCCTTTATGAAGTAGATTTGTTAATCTTCATCGATTTAAACCCACAATTATTACTTACATACCATTTGGGAATACCCCAACAATCACAAGCGAATTACGAACAATGAACGTGGATTACTATTGGTGCTCCATCAACACGCCCTATAATCAATTTTAACAAAGAAAGCATGCTGCTCAAAGCAATTTCTTTAAAACAGGCACTAAATATCATTTGTAAGTACATATTACAAAATCTATATATTTTAATAGTAATACAATTCAAATCTACATTTCGATATGCAATTACTTTACACTATGTTCTTAAATATCCGTAATGTTTATTGCAGATTCACCAACCTAAGGATAATGCAGTGGTAAACTTATTTATGTAGCCATGAAGTAACGATCGTCTTTTGTAACAGGAATACGTAGATGGTAGAGCAACTATTCTTTATCATTTCATGGACTAAAAATGTGTACAAAAGACCAGTTTTTTCATTATTTCTTTTTGATTTCTAGGAATAAGTCTCCTACTTACTATTTTGCAATGTCTGAACTATGAATTAATATTTTTGTCAGTAAAATAAAATGAACTGCTTTATAACTGCTTTATTATGAAATTATTAGTGATGAAAAATGGTTAGAGTAAATATATATATTTCATGCTTCTAATTTTTATACATAACTTAGTACTAATTCTCTATTTTAATTTTTCTATATTTTATCTGTGTTGATAAATTGATTAAAATTATTGATTTGTACGGACCTCTTTTTATATTTATAATTTTCATGTTTTTATTCATTTAGAAAGGGGTTATGTTTAATATTAAGGAATCGTTCTCAGTTTAAAAAAATTTTGGCCCTGAAAAGGGCCGATTGAATTTAGCAAGGCTCAAATAGCATTTAAGCTCTTTCTCCACGGATGCGGCGAGCAAGTTGTATGTCCTTTGGCATAATTGTGACGCGCTTAGCATGAATAGCGCATAAGTTAGTATCTTCGAAAAGACCAACTAAATAAGCTTCACTAGCTTCTTGTAAAGCCATTACAGCTGAACTTTGGAATCTGAGATCGGTTTTGAAATCTTGCGCAATTTCACGGACAAGACGTTGAAAAGGTAATTTACGGATCAGAAGTTCGGTACTTTTTTGGTATCGACGAATTTCACGAAGAGCTACAGTTCCTGGCCTATAGCGATGAGGTTTCTTCACTCCACCAGTAGCTGGAGCACTCTTACGAGCAGCTTTAGTTGCCAACTGTTTACGTGGCGCTTTCCCTCCAGTTGATTTACGAGCGGTTTGCTTGGTACGAGCCATGTCTTCTCCTTACTAGATATAGATTACGCACAAATATACACTGCAGCTTCGGAACGCAAA
Organism: Tetrapedia diversipes; assembly: GCA_033822845.1. Classification (NCBI taxonomy): domain Eukaryota; kingdom Metazoa; phylum Arthropoda; class Insecta; order Hymenoptera; family Apidae; genus Tetrapedia; species Tetrapedia diversipes. Next base: position 182,245 of record JAOPTO010000534.1, on the reverse strand, counting down.
ATACATGCGACGAGTTTCGACGCCCCTTTATATACTGTACGGTTGCTGCTGGGCAACGTCTGATTGGTTGAATGTAGCGTGGTGGGGGAACTCCCTACCGTCGGTATAAAAAGGCCTGTAAAGTGGTCGTAAGCACATTCAAGTACTGAAATCTGAGTTTTAAACGTCTTTCTACATCATAATACATCATGACTGGTCGTGGAAAGGGAGGAAAGGGATTGGGAAAAGGAGGTGCAAAGCGTCATAGGAAGGTTTTGCGTGATAACATTCAAGGTATCACGAAGCCGGCTATTCGTCGTCTTGCTCGTCGAGGTGGTGTAAAACGTATTTCTGGCTTGATCTATGAAGAAACACGAGGTGTTCTGAAGGTTTTCCTTGAGAACGTTATTCGTGACGCCGTTACCTATACTGAACACGCAAAGAGGAAAACTGTGACAGCTATGGATGTTGTCTACGCTTTGAAACGTCAAGGCAGAACCCTTTACGGCTTTGGTGGTTAAGCTTTGTGTATCTACACTTAGTATTTGCACTTACAAACAATCGGCCCTTCTCAGGGCCAACAAATTTTAAATCGTATGAACTCTTCGATTCAAGTAACAAAAAATCAAGGAATCGGATAACACTATATCGATTAGTAAGAGAATGAACTCTGTGTTTATAATTACATTCCTCATTCCTATTTCCTGATAAAACCCCAGAATATTTTTTAACAATGACCATATGTGGAGAATATTGAAGAACTGAGATTAAATATTAACAAACATAGATACTTCGTGATTCGAGCATTAATATGAAGTATATTAGAAACTGATATTGTTTTCTGATACTATTGAAGTATGTTTTCAATTAATATGTTTTGTAAAATGTGTTCGGATCATGCTGAACACTCGTTTCTCTAGGTTCAACAGATAAACCCAAACAAAATAAATCAAAATATACGTTTCTAAATTTAAACTACGTATTTATAATAGTAAAGTAAATTGTAAGAGTATATATAAGTATAATATAATATAATAGTGTAAACGAGTATTTCAAAGGAAGAAAAAAATACAATTGTGTACGTTGCTTGCTCGGTTTTGTGACGCTAATATCGTAACATGCCTGTATATGAAAATGGTTTTTATTTCTGATTTCATTTTTTGTGTAGAAAATTTTTACCATTATATAAACAGCATGTGTTAAAGATAGAGAAGTTCAGCAGCATAGCAACTGCTCTTTTGTTGGACCCAAAAAAATGTTCTCTTCACTTATGACGATTTACAGGTTTGGTCAGTTCTTGATACTTTTGATTACAGGGAAATTTTATGAGATACTAAACTTTAAGCTTATAAATCAATCAAAACAAATAAGTAGAATATAAATTTCTGTACTAAAAGTTATGCATCCAAGTATTATAGATTACAGTTACGATATTACATAGGAATAATAAGGAAAGCAATGATTAAAAAATGTAGTTATTCATGAAAAGTATGACTAAAACAATTACACTAATCCATAGGTCTATAACAAGTCATACCTTTTTCAAAACTTCTACAATTTTGCGGAACATTGTAGAAAGCACATGTAACAATTAAGAACCATTGACTGGCTTAGATATCTTCCCCAATTATTATTAAATATTTTTAACTTCTTTGACGAGAAAAATTCAAAAATGCAAGTTTTAAGTTTAGAACTCCATTGGTTTAAAGGTTATGCGTAAGTAGAGTGTATTGTTTTGTGTGATTTATAGGTTAAGTTATTTTTATGTATTTTGATTATTACTTAAATTATATAATACAGTATCCAAGATATAAAAATGCATGTCATGAAGAAGTAAATATCTTTACTATCAGACAGTACATAATATCACCCATATCTAAAATATACCAACATAACCACAAAAATCCACTCATCAACTTGTTGGGTAAATACTCTCTAGAAGAATATCCTTTGTGATTAAAAAAGATCATTTCAGCAAAGGTAACTCCAATTCCCTAAGCAAGAAACTTATGATGAGACAATGTTATACTTTGTTCCATAAAGTTCATACAGAAATGGTGCCACGCACCTATATTTTTGTAGATGAGTTTCTCTTGTGCTATTGCTTTACAGTACCCAAGTGAATCATTTTTTACCCGTATATTACTTATATATTTCTGAAATCATGGAAATTTTCGTATTTAACAACAAGAATCATGTATCTGTTTGATAGGGAGAAACTTTTAAAAACCCTTTGTGCATGACCCACATATACTTGTGTGTTTCACTGTATTAGATAACTGAGCGTTTTGATTTTAATTTTAATTGGGTTTACTTGGTTACCAAACGATTGGTTAAAGGATTTTTGTGCTTATTATTATATAAGTTTGATATGGATACCTTGATGTATTTGTCTATCATTGGTATGACTGCTATTTCATGTAGGATGTGAATTGGTGTAAGTTCCCATAATTATCCTGCAAAATTTATTTTGTATAACTTAAATTTTGTTTATATGGGTTTTTACAGATGTTGCCCAGATTGATAGCCATATAGCACGGTTGATCTGATCTTTAAGTTTATGTCTAGAGGGTTTTTAGAGTCTATCAGAGGGTAAAAAAATCTTATTGGAGGGGTAAGTTTTCTTGATTGTACCCTGTATTGCTGTTGCTTATCTTAATTTGTTGTCTATTTTTATTCCTAGGAACTTGATGCTTCATGGAACTCAGGTATTTATAATTGCGATTTCTTTGGACAGTATATCTTTCCTTCTTAAAAAGATAACTGCCTCCGTTTTGTTTGTGTTAACTTGAAGTTTCCAGTCTTTGAAGTACTTTAATACATCATCAGCATGTATCTATACATAATCTGTTGCTTGATTAGGCTTCTATAATGAGGCGTATACAGCAGTATCGTCAGCATACAGGGCTAGGTTGGTTTTAGGTACGTCATCAATATAATTTAAAAAAGCAGGGTCAAGAATTGATCCTTGTGCAATACCAATACTTGGTTGCCTTGGAGAAGGTAGTGTTTTGTTTATTGATATAGAGTTCTAGTGCTTAAGTAGTTTTAGGTTATTATTTGTATAAAGATGGGTGTTCTGATTTTGTTTAGTTTAAAAATGAGTTCTTTATACCACACTGAATCGAACGCCTTAGCTACATATATCCTAAAGAATCAGTTTTCTACATTTATTCTTGTTGTATTCGCTTGCAATGTGTTCAACTATCCTTAGTGTTTATAGAATAGTTGAATAATCACATTTGAAACGAAACTGTTTGTTAGCCACATGCGCTAAAAAGACGTGCCATGCACGTCGAGATGCTTTTGTTCCAAAATCGCCAGCGACGTGTACACTACATCGATAGGCATTTATCGTAGAAATAAAAATGACGTGCGATGCACGTCGGCTAACAATCAGATCGTTCGTTTGTCGAGATATAGTTCCAGAGTGCACAGCGTCGCATAGAGTCATCGACGTCTTGAAAATATTTCAGAATTGTCAGAACGCTGACAAATTGAATAATAGATTTATTTTATTTTAGTCATATCAACCCATATTGTGAATTGACAGTAAACTCAGTGATATTGTTTCAAAGTAACACCTTACCGTGGGTTATATTGCAGCGCACGGCACGCGCAACCAAGAGTTTATTGGTAGCGTAAGTGGTTAATTATTATATTTATTATGATATGCTTCAGCAAATTCTGTTAAACGAGTTTATCGATTTGTATCTTTCGGTTCTTTACCAGGTTATTTATGGGAATTATTTTAGTTTTTTTCACGAATTTGGGAAGTAGGATATCATTAGACACTGCATGAAAATGTAATATTGGGTTGGTCCATAAGTTCATACGGTTCTTATTTCATATTGAATATACCTTGTAACCGATAGGTTGTAAGTATATATATATATACGTAGCGGCAACATCGGAAATTCTATGCTTATCCAACCGCCTGAGATCACAGCGCAATCAGTTAGCGACGAGCATTCAAAAGAGAATTAGCTTATCAGTCTACGTAATATTATATAAATTAAGAATATCGTATCAGTCTATACGTTATATAAATTAAGAATAGCGTATCAATCGACATATTATATAAATTAAGAATAACGTATCAGTGTTCATATTATTTTATAAATAAAGACTAACGTATCTATTTACAAGTGGTGACCCTGACTAAAGGACATGACTCGAGGAAACGGGAAACCGTTAAACAAAGCAAGCCACATGGCAAGAGAAGGAGCCAGGCATTTTCGAGAGAAAATCAACGCTTTTCATATTAAGATACCATCCTTTTAAAGACGCAACTCGGCCATGTGGTTTCTGCAGGTCGAAGCCCAATTCCATACCAAAGGGATAATAGCCAACAAGGTAATAAATATAATATCTTAATTTTCAGTTTAGAATGTAATTTAATTCAATACCAGAGGAATGTCTATAACTTAATTAACGATACGGACCTGAAATTGTTAACTATGTGTGCGTAAAACAATAAAATTTAAGACTAAAACATAAGTTGAAACTTTAAACACGTTTTTCTCGAAGCTTCATTTTTTATATCGGTGGACAGGATATCTCGAAAATTATTATATCGATTTGAACGAAATTTTTTCAGCTTTTTTTGTAAACAAAAAGCTTGTCTTTGAACGGAAGATTTTTTTCGACTGAACTATTTTGCGTCAAAAATCAAAACATTTACTTTGAACATCTGTCATCTTATCAAAAAACAATATTTCAAAAATTTTTTCGTTCAAGGTCAAGTTTAGACTATCAACTCAAAAAATGCATTTCATATATGGTTTCAGATAACCGTAAACCTAGTGAGGTTGTCCACTGCAAAGTATGTTTTTTTGGAAAATCCTCAGTAGAATTGCCATAATTTAACCATTTTTGCATATTTTTAAATAAAAAAAACATAATTAGTAATATAAAATCAATTTTTTCAGATAAAGGAACATTGATTGAAAAAGGTCTTAAAAGTTTTAAGAAAAAGGTTTCCCAAAGAAAACCGTTTTTGTTAACTCCTAACTAATCATGTTCCCTTAATATTATTCACAGGAATTGTGCATGATCTGATAGCTGTTTATGTGTTTTTTAGCTGTAACCACCCAAATTGGAGGTCCATAAAGAATTATTGGTGTGACACAGCACTTATAAACTAGGGGCTGTAGTTCCATACCAAGTTTACTGCTTAAGGTGAGTAAAGGATATAGTTTTTTTGAGAGTCGTGTAGGCCAATCCACATTTGTGCTTAATTGCAGGTGCCCAGATAAGTGGGGTGTCAAAGATGACTTATAAATATCTGACCTTTTTGGTCCAGGTAATGTGTGTTCCCAATACGCTTACTTTGCTTTCCGGCTTTTGTCTTTTCCTGGTGAAAGTTATGGCTTCTGTTTTTTGGATGCATTGACCTTGATTTTCCATTTGCTGTAGAATAAGAGAAGTTTGTCTATTTAATGTCAACTAAAAGAATGGTCATAGTATGAATGTTGTTATTCAAACCGTTTTTATTTGAGTTCTGTCTGCCTAAGTTGAATCCAATTAAAAGTGTAGGGCACTGGGGGAAGTTAGCAACATATTGTCCTTTGCAGTTATAGCACTTTCGCGGAATTTCGAAAGGGACTTCATAGGGCTTTTTACATTCTGCCGTTAGGTGTTTGCGCATTTCATGTAGATGGGTTGTAAATTGCAGTTTGCGGATGAGTATCCGAATTCCTGGCAGCGGTAGCATTGGGTATGTAGTTTCTTGGGCATGAATTTTTCCCAGTATACTCCGGCACTGAATAAAAATTTGATTTTCGTAATCTCTGAGATTGGGGTTCCAGGGGGCAAGTTTACTTTGAATGAGTTTGTATTGTTTAATTTATGGCATTCGGTGAGTTGGGGACCCTGCTGTTTTATGCGGTCAATGACCTTTTTCGCGGTAGGGAGTCCTTTTAGGACCATGGGTATTGTCCTTTCGGACTTTATTGAAAAAGTATAAAATGGCAGGTTTCGGTTTCGTAGTTCGGCCTGGAAGTTTTTGTAGTCCTCCAATTTCTTGAATTGGAGTCTTACATTATTTCTGTTGTATTTAATATTAAGTAGTGTAACTGAATACCGATTACTCGCTGATCTCGATCTCCACGGTATAACAGAGTCCCTTCAGAATACTGCATCGTTGTAACTCTTGTGCCTGTACCCCCCGGGATTATGATGCTCTTGAGAGCCTCACTGTTGTAATATTTGATCCTGACGGCTATACCCCAACCCCAGGTGTCGGCGGGAGGTGCTGAACTTCCAAAGTCCTCCCAACCCATTTGCCTAGCCATCTTATCCCCATATGACCCATCCACTGACCACGCCAACCCTTTGATCCTGGTATTATAAGGGTGGCTCTTGTATTTCAGACCCCAACCCATGTCTTGCATTCTATTAAGATCTAGTCTCATCAGTACTGCCTCAACCTACGGGTCATCCTCCCCGTGCCCAAATTGGGCGTAGTATTGAGAGGCAAGATTGACCCACTCCCCGAGCCTAACCAACGACCTTTGCAAGTCTGACTGCAGTGCGTTGATTTGATCCTGGTGCGATATGAGGCTTCAGGGCCGCTGACACTTTTATAGTTTTATTACACCTGTCTGTTAGCGCAGGTATCCATGTCATTCTTTTATCAAGAACAACACCAAGGCAAGTGATTGTGTCAGACCACAAAACTGAAGTACCAAGTATAGATAATTCAGCGTTTAAGGATTATCTCTTTCTAGAAAAAACTATGGTCTCTGTTTTTGAGAGATTGACGGCTAGTTTCCAGCATGCAAAAAATTCCGTAACTGAATTTAAAAGAAATACAACGCATACAGCGCTAACTCGCAGTTGAACATAATGGCGATTTCATTTATATAGAAATTGAATAGAGTGGGCCCCAGAATAGATCCTTGAGGTACCCCTGCAAGGATATTTTTCAAGCTAGAGGCCGTGTTGTCTGCAGAGACATAAAATTTTCCTTGCGGAAGCATTCGACTATTCTAAATTTATTTTATTCTAAACTTATTGGCCGGTAGCTTGAGGCAATATCCTTTGATTTCCCCGGTTTTAGGATAGGAGCAACTTTGGCAACTTTCCAGGCATCTGGAAAGTAGGAATTAGATAGACATGATTTTGGGGAACTCATCTATTTTTTTAGCCTAGGTCTGATAGGACTGCATTTCCTAATCCTATCCTCTGTTATAACTTCCCATGATAGTCGATGGGACACCTAGCGGGACACCTGCTGAGATTTTTCTTGTGTTTGATTTATGGCTATTTAATGAGACATAAAATTCTCGGTTGGTCAGGTATGACTGGATGAGTTTAATGAGGGAAATGTAAAATCCATATTTTCTGAGCTTATATAGTAAGGCGTCGTGCCAAACTGTGTCGAAGGCTTTTGCTAGATCAAGTAGTATCATGGCAGTGTGTCGGTTGACATTAAGCTCGTGCGAGATATGTTGCGTAATTCTGACGATTTGATGTACTGTGGAGTGTTTTGTCCTGAAGCCGAATTCTTCAGGAGCAATAATGTTATGCCTGTTAATGTGGTCTTTCAGAATCACTAGGATGATTTTTTCTAGGATTTTACCAGCAATGGAGAGGAGGCTGATTGGCCTGTAGTTGGAGTGATTATCTTTGGGTTTACCTGGTTTTGGAATCGGAACTATTTTAGCAGTTTTCCAGGTGGTTGGGAAGTAGGATAGTTTTTTGTACGCCCTGTAGATATGATAGAGCTGGAGGGACAGTTTCGGTGAGGAGTCTTTGAGCATCAGGGCAGATACTCCGTCTGACCCACATGCTTTTTTGCTTTTTAAATTCCTGATGAGGTCAGCAATAAGACTGGGTGAGACGAGAGTGGCTGAAAAGTTAAGATTTTGCTGTGGAGTGAGTTTGGTGAATTCGTTATAGAAGAGGTTGATTTTTGAGTCAAGCGGTGAAGAGGCGTCGGCGGCTGCTTTGTGCAGCTGTAAAAAGGAATCGGCTAGGATATTAGCTTTGGTAAAGTTGTCAGTTACTATATTTTCATTGATTTTTAGGGGTGGGATGGATTGTTTTTTGTTTGTGATGGCGTTGTAAGTGGACCAAAACGTGGGGTCCGGTTTTTTGAATCTTTTAAGGTGCTGGGCTCATTCGGAGTTACGGAGGTGGGCTATTTTGGAATTTATTTGGGAGGACAAGATTTTTATTTGTAGGTAAAAGAAAGTGGTTTCCTGTGTGTTGCCATCTTTTTCTGATTCTTCGTCTGAGCATCGAGCAATATGATGGCTGAGTTTCCAAGGGAATTATTTTTTTTTATAATTTATTAACGATGATAGTGTGAGGAGTAACAGTTCCGTTGGCATGAGATGAGAGAGGGGGGGGATAGAGCACTCTAATAACTCCAGATACTGGTACTCCTACAAGTGCTGCTCCTGCCAGCTGTGGCCAGCTTATCAGCAATCAAAATTGGCTGTGCTGTTAACTTCATGTGGTTAATGGGTCTTTGGACCAACATAAAATAATTTAAGTGAGTGGAAAATTTTCAAAAAACCACTCGGTGAAATCAATCGAGTAATTTCCAGAAGGCGGAAGGGAGAGAGTAATCAGGCCGGGTGGGGGTCCGGTAAACGTGGACTTCCGAGGATGACCGTGTTCAGAGAATTAGCTATGTAATTCTGTGGGTTTTACCCATGATCTGGGGCATAAGTAGGCAGGGCGCCGTCCTGACTGTCAGGTTGCAAATGATTAGTGCTCAGGTATTTTAGTAGAGGAAACCCCACTTTGATTCTGTATGGTATGGTGTAAATATTGTAAGTGTTTATCTTTGTGATCAGTGGGTTTGAATGTTTGTTGACTGAGAAACCCAGAATCAGGCTATGAATACGGTTACTAACTAGTGGTATGCTAGTATAATCATGGAGGGCAGCCGTTCGTGTTTGTAAGGGAGCCTTTATAATGGTTTTTAGTATCTTGTTTTGGACCCTTTGGATCCTGTTTTTTTGGGTGGTAGAGATACATTCCCACCAGATGATTGACCCATATTCCAAGACTGGTCGAATGCACATTTTGTATATTGCGAGCCTGATTGAAGTGGGGAGGTTGGATCCCCGTGTAATATGTGGTCACAGGGCCGCTGAGACCTTTATGGTTTTATTGCATCTATCCGTTAGTGCAGGTATCCATGTCATTTTTTTGTCGAGGACGACATCCAGGTAAGCGACCGAGTCGGACCATGGAACTGGGGTGCCGAGTACAGATAATAGAATATTTGGGGATTGCCTTTTTCTAGAAAAAACTATTGCCTCTGTTTTTGAGGGATTGACGGTTAGTTTCCAGCATGCAAAAAATTCAGTAACTGAGTTTAAAAAATGCTGCGGTCTCGAACATGCAGTGCTGGTCTGTATAGAAGATGAGAGTAATGCAGTATCGTCGGCATACAGAGCTAGCTCGCAGTTAAACATAATTGGGATTTCGTTTATGTAGATATTAAACAAAGTGGGCCCTAAAATGGATCCTTCAGGTATGGTAGTTTCCAAGGGAATGTCTACTTTGGTTCCCTGTATATATGCATTTAACCGTTCCCTCAGCCCTGTGATTGGCCAGCGTCCCAATAGTGGGGAGTCGTCTGTGATTCGCTCAGAGGATTGGAGTGGGAGAACCTATTCTTCGGGTAGTATATAATGAACTCATTTTGGTGCTTGGAGTCAGAACTTCCCGTTTGAGAAGAGCAACTACATCTATCTAGTGAGCAAATATGACTGGACGTGGAAAGGGAGGAAAGGGATTGGGAAAAGGAGGTGCGAAGCGTCATAGGAAGGTTTTACGTGATAACATCCAAGGCATCACGAAGCCGGCTATTCGTCGTCTTGCTCGTCGAGGTGGTGTAAAACGTATTTCTGGTTTGATCTACGAAGAAACACGAGGTGTTCTGAAAGTTTTCCTTGAGAACGTTATTCGTGACGCCGTTACCTATACTGAACACGCAAAGAGGAAAACTGTGACAGCTATGGACGTTGTCTATGCTCTGAAACGTCAAGGCAGAACCCTTTATGGCTTTGGTGGTTAAAGAATGGAAATTCTTTAAAAATACACATTCTTCAAAAATGCCAAACGGCCCTTTTCAGGGCCACCAAAAATTGTAAACAAGGAACATTCAATTTCAACATGTTTAATATTAAAAGTTTTCATTTTTTATTTTGTGAAATATACCTACAAAATAAAACTAAAAATGTATGCGTACAAAGGGTATTATAAAAACAAAGTATTTTGGTCAAAATAGAAATTTTTCAGATTTCTTCGAAGCAATAATACAATATTTAGAAGTAAATACTTGTGGACATGAAGCGTAATTTTTACTATATTTTAAATCTTATGGATCAAAGGAGATGTTTCGAAATTGCCTCCTGTAAACAATTTTATAAGGAAGTTATGTAGTTATTTTTGTAAGTGTTATGAAGTTCAGGAATTTGGAACTTAAGGGAAAGGGCTATTGCATTCATTGTTAGAATAACGTGAAAAATTAAATATATTGTAGAATAATTACATCTTTGGCTAGAAAATTCTAACTTCATCTAATACACAAGGTGTAGATATTATATAGAGTAATTTATAAAATTAATCAAATGGTTATGCTATCTTCATTAAATATATTAAATATCATAATATATTAACACTATTCCTACCGACACTTCACGTATACTTATTCCTACCACGACATTCCCACGTAAGAGAGACTACAAATTTTTCTCAAAAAATAAACAATGAAAAATGAAATGAATATTGAAAAATGTATTATACGTATATTTCAGAAAAAGTTTAAAATTTAAAGGCGATTCAATTGCGTTGTATCTATGAAATTCTAATCGAAGTTTTAAAAACGGTCATTTGGCCGGTTGTGGTAGGAATAGTGTTAAAATATCAAAGTAAATTTAATATTAATTGTTTCTGTGATAAGTATTCTTCATACCTTTTAAACTTATCAGTTAATTATTTCAATTCACAATCAGAAACTACATCTCCATTAAATAAAAAATCATAATAAAAGGCAATGTTTTATCAATTTCGTGAGTTACTGTATTTATATTTATATTATGAATACTTGAAAGAAAGTTAATAAATACATGAATAAAGTATACATAATTTACAGTCATGTCAAAAAAGTATTCTACTTATATTCTACTTCTCTCTTAAATTCATGGACCAATGTATACATTGTCCACATTCATTTGCTTTAATACTTATATTTTTTTTAACACTAATCTTAATTCACCTTCCATATACTATTCACGTCATTCATAAACATGTCATAAGTACCTTAAATGAGAGTCAGAATGTGTATAAACATCACTCATTTTTTTATTATTAATATAGCACATTATTTGAACATAATAAATACATATACTTTACAATCGATAGATATTTAGATAGACATTCCAAGCAGAAATGTCTGCACTGTTATAGAAATTTATTGTTTTTTGATAATGGAAACTTGAGGCGAATCCTTTCGAAAATAAATTACCCTGGGTCACAAAATTCAAGCTTATTTTGAGAAATGTCCGATTTTTTTATAAGAATGCGAGTTCTGTGGTACCTGGACTATAGCTCACTGTGATGAAAACTTCTAGGGTTGAATAAATAATTACAATGCTCTGCTGTTATATTTTTTGCATTCAATTATTACGGTAAAATTCGTTAATAATGTAATTTTTATTTGAATAAAAATTTGAGACTGTATTGTGTAGAAACTATGCTTAGCTATTTTTCCTAAGGCTGAAATAGTACTTTAAAGAGTGATATTGTACTGAGAAAGAGTTCTGTTCTAAAATACATCGCATTCTTGAATTGTAAAAAGAAAAATTTATCGAATAAACCCACCTTCGCAGCCTAAACTATGTATTAATCCACAACAAAAGTTTATCAAGTTGAATAAACATTTTATTCGAGTGAATATCGCATCGGCCATTCATGTTGCGTCTTCTTGATCTTTGTATTTCTCTTCGTGTAGAACTGTTTAAATTTGTAGTAATTGCCACGTTCCATCGGCTATTTGAGGTTACAAATCATTAATTCTAATACTAGGACGTTTAATTTACCAAAATAAACGATGTTGAATACTATATTTTTCCGTTTTTTACTTAATTTTCAATGTTAGTCTATTTCTAACAGAGAACAACCGTGGGTTTATGTCAGTCTCGACGAATCTAATAACTGAAAAACGGTATAAAGGTGTATTTGATTAGAAGCGTTAGACAACGCTGACAATAATTAAGAATCTGAACATAAGATAGGACCTTCCAATTGTGCAAATAATTGTTTAAATTACAAGATTTTACTCGAGGTACTCTGATTCTGGGCAACGTGGTATTGGAAACATAGCAGGGGTCCCTCTCCATGGTCCGTGCTTCCCAAACTAATGGACGGCTAATGGGTGACTGAAGCTAATGTACGAAGCGTCCTGTAAGAAACAACTTGTAGTAAAAATTCACTGTACGTATTATTTGATCTTCGAACTTCGTATAAATAAAATATACGTACAAAATGGAGGAGAAAAATAGCTCGGGAAATACTTCGATCACTGAGAATTCGTCGGCTAGCACGACCCCTGCTAAAAAGACTTCGAAGTCGAAGTTGAAGGCGCAACGTTCAAAATCATCACACCCACCAACTTCGGAAATGGTGAACGCTGCTATCAAAGAGCTAAAAGATCGGAAAGGATCATCGCTACAGGCCATCAAGAAATACATTGTTTCGACGTACAAGGTCGATGGCGAAAAGTTGGCGCCATTTATCAAGAGGTATCTGAAGACCGCCGTCACTTCCGGCGCAGTGGTACAGACCAAAGGAAAGGGCGCGTCCGGCTCGTTCAAACTTTCCACGGCATCGAAAGGATCTGAGTTGAAAATCAAACCAAAACGATCTGTAAAAAAACTTGATTCACCTGTTGAGAAGAAACCAGTAGAAAAGAAGGCGTCTGCTCAAAAGAAAGCTCCTGTTAGTCCGAAAAAGTCGGCACCAGTTAAGAAACCTGCGGCAATGAAAAAGGCTGCTGCAGCGAAGAAAGTAAGAACTGCCGCTGCAAAGAAAGTCGAATCTGCTAAACAAAAATCACCACAGCCTAAAAATTTGTCAAAAACTAAAAAGGCCACGAAGGCTCCAGCGGCGAAAACGAGAGCTCCAAAACCAAAGACAGCCAAGTCACCGAAGGCAACAAAAGCAGCTGCAAAGAAATAATTATTTGACGACGAGAACAAATACCATTGGCCCTTTTCAGGGCCACAAATTTTATTTTACGAAGGGATAATCTCGATCATTCACTTGCTATACTCAATCATATTTTTTAATTACTTTAATAAAATGTTTCCTTCCTGAATACTATACTATACACCCATAAGTACATTTAGTTTTAGATTGTGAAACATAATTTTCGTTTCTTTAGGGTTAAGTTTAATACAAAATGTAGGAGATATTTTTACAATATAATGAAACATTCCACAATTTGCATTAGTAGTTATGACCTTCACTTCATAAATACGATCCTAATTTTGATTTACAACTATATCAAGGTATAACTTTGGTATCAAATTATACTAGAAGATATTTGAATTTACTTAAATATATTGCAATTCATTGTTAATATAAGGTTGAACATACTCAACACAATTCAATTTCACAGTATTTGAGGTTAACCAAATTTTTGCATAGTAATTTTGTTCAAATTAAAAAACAAGTATTTTTTTGTTTAAAAAATACAGTACATAGAAACCTTGATACGCAGTTAGACGTGATTTAAGAATTGATTTACACATTTATACATTCATAAATCATCAATATTAAACAGATACAAAATAACTGTTGCCGTGTAATGTTTTAGAAAGGGTTGTAGGCTGACAAATAAGATACCCACGTGAATCATTTTGTTATAAAATACTTGATACAGTCTGATGTTTCAGTAGAAAAATGTCTCATAAAAGGAACCCATTTGAAAGAGCATTAGCTACAGCATTTGAGGTTACTTTTAAGTTCACATTCATGGTTTTGCAACAATAGTTTTAACAAGAGATAACATTTATATAATAGTTCACAATTTATAATATATAATTGTTTTTTTGATTGTGAATTTATGCAACGTGTTCAGTAAAATTAAAATTATTCAATACTATTACAGGTTAGATTTTTTAGTTCCTAGAGAAACACGTCATATTTTACGCATACAAGAAATTTTCTCTACTTTACTGCTTTATTCTATCATATCTCTTTTGCTCTTTCATATTTTTTTTTGACGACTTTACGATTTAATTTTAATAACATTATAAATGCAATTTACATTCCATTAAACAAGTATTTTCTCATGTTTGTTTTTCTTTGAGATAATTACGTTGTAGTTTATGTTCCGTTAATATGTATGCATGTTTGTTGAATGACCCTATGGCAAATGCTACGGAAGGAAACAAGGATCACATTACACAAATCTACAGATACGATATGAAAATAATATGAATAATATGAATCACAATATAATACAGAATCGATTTGAATGACATTGGAGATATACTAACTCAAGTTATCCAGTTAGGCCTACTTTTCAGAAGTTTCTTCTAAACACAAAGCATTTAGGACAAGTATATTTATATACGCATAAATTTGTTGTGCTTAGACTTTATAGATAATCTATGTTTAAAGAATTCTTGACTTTTCAAGAGGTTCGCGTCAGATGTAAATAAAACAATTGGCATGTTTGCAAAGAAAATATTGACATGCGATATTATTAGTAAATATACAAATTGATATTTACTTTAATAAAACTTATTCTTTGGCATTAATTTGGAACTCAGACCTCATAAATGGAATAATAAGAATGTAGGTACAGATAGTTAGAAGTATGCATTTTGCTATTTTAGAGCTATTTATTATATTCTCATATGAATCCTGGTTTAATCACTATAACATATTTATATTTTTCTATTAAAATATTACATTTTGTTTATTTTTTTTTATTATATTATTATTTTACATGAATTTTCTGGTATATTTTGAAGACAACAGATGGCTATTAAACACATGTTGCAGCAGATGTCCCAGCCGCGCACCAATCAGAAGTCAGGAAACGCGAGGCACCTTCTGATTGGTCGACTGCTGCTTCAGTTGATGCGTATAAAAGCGGTGTACTACTAGTCAAGTCATCAGTCTCTGCACATCAACGGAGGAGAGTGTTGCTGCTTTTATACTAATAATTTGAAGAAATCATGTCAGGACGTGGGAAAGGTGGAAAAATTAAGGGAAAAGCGAAGTCACGCTCTAACAGAGCAGGTTTGCAATTCCCTGTTGGCCGTATTCATAGATTGCTTCGCAAAGGCAACTATGCAGAACGCGTTGGTGCTGGTGCGCCTGTTTACTTGGCGGCTGTCATGGAGTATTTGGCTGCTGAAGTATTGGAGTTAGCTGGTAACGCGGCTCGTGATAATAAGAAGACCAGAATTATTCCTCGACACTTACAACTGGCAATCAGGAATGACGAAGAGTTGAACAAGCTTTTGTCTGGAGTCACCATTGCTCAAGGTGGTGTTCTACCAAATATTCAGGCTGTTCTGTTACCCAAGAAGACAGAAAAGAAAGCATAAATTCCTTTCAATTTACCTCAAACGGCAAACCACCGGCCCTTTTCAGGGCCATCAATATTTTAAACAAGGAAAATTCTCGAATTAAACTGATGCTGTTGTATTTAGAAAATATTGATTAACAAATACAAGTTATAAAGAATTAGAGAAGAATAAATATAGGTTATATTAAGGTCTTGATATTTAGGCTAGATCTAAATCACGCAATTGTAGAATGAAGTTATAAACATTTAAGGCAAACATTACTTTTATTTAAGGTTATCACAAATTAGAGGAGGTATTGAAATTTATAATTATTTAAGATTTAGTTACTATATAACAAGTCGACAGATAACCGTGCTTTAATACGAATAAGAAACCACTCAAATGATAATACTCCTACTAGAATAAAGCTTCGACTTCATATTAATGTATGGCGCTAGTGTACTGGAGATTGCTGTATGCTGAGAAGGTTTTAAAAATAAGACCGTCTTTGTAAGAACATTGAATCTCGTTTAATGATTAAATGTGCAAAGACGCAGTACGCATAATGCCTAGTTACCAAATATAACAATATATCAAAAATTCATTCTTTTTTGAAACATATATACTTTATTTCTACTTCCTCTATGTTATCGTTTTACTAATAAAAAAAAACTCGACCAATTCTCAATAATTCTGCGTATCTAACTTTGGAAGCTGCGAGGCGAAGAATTGCATATGAATGACGAGAAACGAAATTTGAAGGTCGCTCGGTTGGAAACTTCGTCTCTTTTTTATCCACTGACCCAACGCCACATTTCTGTTCCCCTCGAGTAAACTTCGACACTCGTATGTTGATGACGAGGAGGAGACGAGGTCGAAGCTTGGAAATTTGTCAGGGCCGTCGAAAATTGCGCGGGTTCGTGCCGGATTGCAACGATCAACGCGCCTACGTTCCCTGGCGGAGGGGTCGCGGTAATCGCGTTCATCCGACGCCGACGAAGCGTTACCAGGTGACTCAACCGTCTCTCCATGTACAAGTCAGTTTCAAAGCGCCGAAAGAAAGGGAAAGTAATACTACCCGGGACATCGAAGCATGGGAGCATGGTGTGTACTCTCAGTCCGCGGAAAGCGACTGAACGCACGCGAGAGTTGATTCGTCGCGCATTCGCGGAAATCGCGACCGAAGCTAGTGGTGACACAGTGTGTACCGGCTGAGAATATCTGTCGATTGAACCCATGGGGGCTGATCGGTGACGTTGTTCTGTGATGTGAGCAGCCGTGGTGTTGGATCGACGAAAGGTAGTTGTTTATTGTTCGTTGGACAATTGATTAGCTTTGGATAATTGGAAAAAATAATTCGGAGCAACTGGAATCATTCTTTGTGCCACTGTTCCTCAATGTTTATTTTTGTGTTCAGTTGTACGAACGTTTTTATACGTTTTCTCCATCGATCAGAAAATAGTATTGCATTCACGCGTCTGCGATCGAAACAAAGCCCCGTGGGCTTTATGAGATGCCTCAAAGAATGTTACAAAGGAACACGAGGTAAACGGGCAACCGTGTTTCATTGAATGTGTCTACATGCATGCATACGCATACATACGGGAACCCCTTGGATTTTTTACGGGGCAAGGACATCACGATATCGGAGAAGGGATCGAAAATCTGGAAGTCCTTCACCTACCGTATTCATTTTTTTCTTCTGACCTAGAAATTAGTTTAATTAGCTCAATTAACGATCGCATATTTTTATTTTTTCTTGGTAATTGAAAAAAAAAAATTAAATCTTAGGCACGTCGATGTAACGTGCGAACGTTTAAATTTTATTTCACTGACGTTTCAACACGATTACAACATCGTGTTGTGTTAATGCCGATGACCTTGAACGTTTTGGATTGCTGTATTCGATGTTCGACCTGAAAGATCTTTTAAATAATTCATTATATCAAATGAAACTAATCATAGCACACCTCAACACCTTTCAATAACCAGTTACAGTTATATTGCGTACAAATATTGGAATGAAATGGAGAAACATTGCGAAAAGATACTGCAAAACAATAGTAAGGGTTATGTTAAGATGGACCAAGATAGTTGTAGAAAAATAATGTAAAATATTAACACATAATCTAATAACGCATAACTGTTTACACTTACCTACAAATTACATCATATTTCGTGAAAATAAAATATAATTTTTCCTAAAACACAATGTTCAGTGACTGATAATCTCAATTAATGATAACTGATCCTAACCTAAAAAATAGAAGGTCTGATTGTACTTACAAAAGAAGAGAGAGGCACGTCAAAAACATTCGAACAAATTCGTGAGTCACTGTAGTTGCTCCGTTTAATAGTGGTACACATCGCGACTACTTACGTGGTCTACGATCTACGTCGGATAATAGTATTATGCCAGCATTATGCAATCGCGAAAATTTCACTTTCCGTGGTGCGATCACACGGGTGCGCGCGCGCGTACCAGCGTCTCAAGATAGCAAACACTCGCTTGCACACGCGCGCGCGTTACCTTTAGATATCGAAGCGGATTTTTATCGTTGCGCCCGTACTCGCGTTGCCTGCCTCCTTTCGATGCTTTTTTTTTTTTTATTTCGCCTGACTCGAGGCTTGCCCAACCGGTTGACTCTGTCACAATGTGCGCGCGCGCGCGCTTATCCGTACAAGGACGAGCGTGCTGTCGCGCGTGTTCCTTGAACGTTGGACAAAATTAATGCAATTCATGGTACAGTAGAGGACTCCGATATCCGAATTATTAGGCGGTGCAAAAAGTTAATACGAATTTGCAGTAGAAAATGTAAAATGATTTCGATTTGTTTCGAACGTAACTTTATTTGATAGTAAAAAATGTATTTTTTGTATCGTAGGAGAATTAATTTCGATTTATATGCATGAAATCTGTTTAGCGTCTAATAATATGGAGGTAGGAAGTAATGAAATATTCGGATAACAGAATAATTATTTTAATCTTTTTTTTTACATTCTTTTTTAAATTTCATCGATTCAAACAGAAATCAACAAAATTGACGATTCGTTTCAGTATTTATGAATTCCATATCATTTTGGTCGCTAAGTGACGTAAGTTTTTTAACATAAATAGCTGTGTACAAGGTTATTCGAATGTTGGTATTCTGATAATAGGGTCTTGGGTACGGTACAGTGCCGGATCTAGGGGTGGGTTGACGGAGGGGCAGTCCGCGAGTGGCATTTTTCACGTGAGACTCAATTTTTCTTTGTGGTAATAAATAAAATGGAATAGGCCTAACGCTTATTGGAAAACTGAGGACTTACTTTTTCTTTGTGTCTCTTTTTTTTTGCGTATTGATGATTTTTGGCACCGCTCCTGCCTGTGGACCAGGCTTATCGGCTGACAGGGGTGAATGGTGTTACCTATGGAAGTATTAATCTTGAACTTTTGATTACTTGAGGTGGAGGGAGGAAAATTTTCAAAAAACCTCCTGACATGGATAGGTATTTCTGGATCTGAGAGAAGTAATTTTGATTATTTACGACTTATGTCTGTTTAGGGATGAGGGCAGGTTGTGCTCCGCTGGGGTGTGAAAGGGGTATTGCGATTTTTTACTTTTTCTTTGTGTCTCCCAAAAAATGGTCATTATATACTGTAGCCCCCCGCCATGGGTTGGCTGTACTTTCGGTGGAGGTGGTAGCACCCTGGAAATTGTCGAAGGAAACCTGAGACTCCGCGCGGACAAAAATGGTCGCCCGCTCGGACCCTCGGTGTTCGAGGCCCAGGTAAAACGAAGTATTAACCCTTTTAGTACCGAGCAAATTTAACGGATTTGCTAAGATTTGGGAAAAAGCTCATAAAAACGGAAGTAAGAATGATATTTACAAAATGCAACAAGCAGCATATTACGGAATAAAAGAAAAAATTGAAACATTTATAACGTTTCATAAATTTATTTTGAGATAGAGCTCTATCGCGATGCAAATAGTTAGGTGCTATGGCATACGCAACGATATATCGTCGTTCGGTACTAAAAGGGTTAAAAAAAGGTTTATTGGTCGGCTGTAGGCATTTTCCTACAGCTGTTTTAATCACTATTATTTTCTTGGACGCTTTCCAGGATACCGCCACAAATTGTTTATTTATATTGTGTTTTTCAATTTTAGGTTCGATATTAGTGAGACAATTAGAAAACTTATTTGAGTTCAAATACTACTACCGTGGATTTGCTTTTACATATTTTTATTTTATTATTAATTAATTATATTATTATTACTTATTCAGAATTTGTTTTAATCTTATGTGATAATTCAAGTATATATAAAAGTTTTCGATTCAAATTTAGTTGAATTTCATAAGAGTTCCATCGTATGGGTCGTATACGCCCCACGTGGCACGGAACGTGTTAACCACCATTTTGCATCTGTTATTGTTTGGAGAATTCAAGTGATTTAATGGGACTCCATAAAGTTTCCAACGATTCGTGTTTACTTGCATGGTTGCCTCCATTTTCGGTAAAGACGGTTTGAACAAAATTTGCTTCTATTCTACGCCGTTCTACCGACATTGTCCACGAAATTCGAGGCATCAGTCACAATGGTCGGATTACCCAATGATTACAAAGGAACTTAGGTATTGTGCAATCGACGACTGGTAAACTAGCTCAATTGTGTTGCGAGGCTCAAACGCAGACGTGGTTCCCATTATTTTATCTTCCCCGTGTCGCGTACACAAGCGTGCGGTTAGCTTGAAAAATTTTTGTGCACGTGCCAAATTTCAACGATTGAAATAGAAAAACAAGAATTTTTGATACTTAATGCGGATTAATTAGTTTATTAGATAAAGATTTTGAAAAAAAATCGTAGCGTTTCTTACTTTTGTTTATTAAACTGTTAATTAATTTGTTTCCAAGAAGATATAAATAAACTAAAAGCACAACCATATAAAAATTTAAATTTATTATTTATTATTACTAAGTTAATTGTTACAATTATAAAATTAATTTATTACTAAGTTAACTGTATAAAACTTAAAATTTTATATTTAATTAAAGTCAGTACAATTTTTGATTATAATAACTGTGATATGTAATATGATAACAACAAATTTCGTGCATTTTAATGCACTTTTCGTAACTGTACCTGTAATGCGTTTTATGATTTTATGTTTCCAATTTATTCACGTTTTCTGATAAACAAATTATGTGAGAAACATCGCTATTTTCTCAGAATTTGTCCGATCTTTATTACTTTCTCGGGTTTTTGTTCATAAACGGAGGGAGTCGAATAATATATTTAACACTATTCCTACCGACCCTTCACGTATACCTATTCCTACCGCGACATTCGCACGTAAGACAGACTACAAATTCTTTTCAGAAACTAAACAATGAAGAAGGAAGTTAATATTGAAAAATGTATTATACGTATATTTGAGGAAAAGTCGTAAAGTTTAAAGGCGATTCAATTACGTTGTACACGTGAAATTCTAATAAAAATTTTAAGAACGGTCATTTGACCGATCATGGTGGGAATAGTGTTAACACATTGTATGCCGGCCCCGCGAAAACGCGGGTTTGGAAGTCTGTTGCTTTAGCGCCGGGTTTGCGATAATACAACATTCTTTTGTTTGGCGATTTGTTTGTTTCTATTTTTCGTTATCGTTAAATTGCATATAATGTATATGCAAACCAATTTTAGTGTTTTACAATAATGTATAAAATTTTAAATATTTTCTTCACCTACAGTTTTAAATGCCTCAGATGCCACCGGCATACAATGTGTTAAAACGAAAAGGTTTTACCTGGCGTTTGTTGCATTCAGCGGTACACCAATGACCGCACTATCGTTCACGGTTTATTGCGCGATTTGGCAACCATTATTCCGCATATCGTACGGAAGAGTGGCTCACCTTTCTCGCTAAAGTTGTCGTGGTTGTGATGCAACGGGTAAAGAAGTGTATCCTTGAAACCGGTGCTATGTGACGATTGGAAACGATGATGGCGAGCTTTGAGGGAGAATTTACAACGTTACCATCCCTAATTGGGGAATAGTATTAGAAATGGGGTTTTATATTATCAAATAAAATACAGTGTTATTTGAAATATTTTATTGGGTTGGAGGGAAAGTTCTGTCGTATTTTCCGTTTCCGTTAATTCATGTGGAACCCAAACACTTTGCTTTAACACAAACCCAACAGATTTAATGTGATCTCCAACAGTTGTATGATGAATGTCAAACTCTTCTGCAATTTCTCGACTTGTTAAATGTGGATTATTTTCCAACACGGATCGCAAAACATCATTATCGATCTTGGATGGTCGTCCAGATCGATCACTTTCTTGGAGGCTCAGATCCCCGGAACGAAATTTACTAAACCATCTTTGACAAGTACGAACGTTTACAATATCTTTTCCAAATACCGCACATAAATTTTTACATGCAACCGATGCGTTGCTTCCTTTTTGGAATTCATACAAAATGCAGTGTCATAAATGCACTTTATCTACTGACATGTTTTTCACTTTAAATATCACAAGTAAATGATGAACGGTAAAAAAGGACTCGTTTTATATTATACAGCAGGTAAAAAAAGCTAAAACATTTCCAATGACTCACTTAGCCAGATGTTTTTTTTTATTTACAAGAAAAATTACCTACCTATTTAAAATACGACAGAACTTTCCCTCCAACCTAATAATTTATTGTATTATTAACACGAGAAAGGTGCAACTCTGACGGTACTTCACAAGCTTTGTCATGAGACTAGTAAACGCAGTGGTCGAAATTTTTACTACCCCGTCCAGGCCCTGCAATTTCTTTGTTCTGTATCTTAACGTTTTCGTACTTTCTAAAATGCCAGATGTGGCTTGGGTTGTTGAAAGAAACCCTTCAGGAAGTACGTTAAAAGAAAGCTGGTGTTCGGTTAATTTTTGCTTTGTAACATTTTTGTATTCAATTTTTAATAAATAGAAATAAATTAATCGTTTTTAAATACTCTGTCGGAACAGGGAATTATTTTAATAAACATTGTTAATTGAAATATCGTTGTGTGTTGTTGTATCAGGCAATCTCGAAAAACAATATATTTTTCTTTAAATTATTTATGTATTTAAAATTTATATAAATGAAAATTCAGGTATTTTATTTTACGTAAAGTAATCGCACAAAATAAAAACTATTAGTAGCACACGAGTACACGTGTATCAAAACCATAATCTCTAATCCCTATCGTTACTGTCCACTTTGACAAATTGGGTATACCTATATACATCATTTTTTTGTCCGCTCTCGATTATTTAGTAACGTCTTCAAACGTGGATCGAAATTTCTACCGCTTTACAATGAAAGTGTTTTTAAAATCAAAGTTAGACCAGACACAGAAACTACCCTGGATAATTCACAATGAAAGTGTTTGTAAAATTAAAATAAACCAGACAAAGAAACTATCCTGGATAATCTACATTCAGTCCCCTTCAAAAATATACGGAAACTTATTTTATAATGTACCTATTCAGAGGAAAGAAACTAAAATTGTAATAATGCTTTTTATTATGCCATAGTAAGGGTAAATCCGTTTACAACTCGGTGTGGAAAAGATATAAAATAAATTATATATAAAATATAAAATAATTATATATTATGATAAATATAAAATAATTTATCAAGGAGCAAAAGGATCATTTTATTATTTTTATCCTCCCCGGTTGGAGAAAAATTGACTTTAAATGTACTCTGTTATTCTCTACACGCACACGAACTTTTATTATTTTTAATAATGATTTTTTTGTTATGTGAACTTTTCGATAACACAGAATACGAATACCTGTGTTCCTTTCTGTACGTTACTCGATGGACTTCCGTTGTTTAGGAAGTCACGATTTCATAAATAATGGAGTCATTAATACTAGAGAGCAGTCAAAATGACTAATTGGTGATTATTCATAGCAGCCTTATAAATTCACTGTGGTAAAGCTTCCAAAATTTACTATGATTTTCTGCAGAAAGTATAAATAAAGATTTATTCTCTATGTATTCAATTTCTTTTCATCTAATTTTCAATTTGATCTCTTCCATGCAAATAAGTACACTATAATTGTCAGTGGTTCTAGTGTTAATGCACCTTTAACACTAGAACTACCAGAGCAGTCAAAATGACCAATTAGTGATTATTCATAGCAGTCTTATAAATTCACTGTGGTAAAGCTTCCAAAATTTACTATGATTTTCTGCAGAAAGTATAAATAAAGATTTGTTTTCTATGTATTCAATATCTTTTCATGTAATTTTCAATTTCATCTCTTTCATGCAAATAATTATACTTTAATTATCAGTCAAAATGACCAATTAATGATTATTCATAGCAGCCTTATAAATTCATTGTGGTAAAGCTTCCAAAATTTACTATGATTTTCTACAGAAAGTATAAATAAAAATTTATTTTCTGTGTATTCTATATCTTTTCATGTAATTTTCAATTTCATCTCATCCATGCAAATAAGTACACTCTAATTGTCGACAGTTCTAGTGTTAATGCATATTTAACACTAGAACTACCAGAGCAGTCAAAATGACCAATTAGTGATTATTCATAGCAGTCTTATAAATTCAGTGTGGTAAAGCTTCCAAAATTTACTATGATTTTCTACAGAAAGTATAAATAAAGATTTGTTTTCTATGTATTCAATATCTTTTCATGTAATTTTCAATTTGATCCCTTCTATGCAAATAAATACACTGTAATCGTCGGTAGTTCTAGTGTTAATAGCAAAATAGTTTCCTCAACAGTTGATTGAATCCGTGACTCAAAAGTTTCTCTTATTTTCAGGAGTTCTTCAGTTGACGTCAAGGTTACACATCAAGGAATATCGATCGATCATGCTCCCAAATATGCGTCGTCCACGTGTGACCGAATTACTCGAACCAGCTACGAACGCTCCACAGTCTCTGCATGCCTGACGTCCTCATTAACCAGGATTCACGATGCTGGATCCAGTCCTTGGAATATCGACGGTATGGTGGCTGGTGGTGTACGCCAACATTCTGCTGCTGCTGTCGCCCCTGGTGCTGCTCTTCATCGTGTTCCTACCGAACTTCCCGATACTCCTGCTCAGGAGGATGTGCTACATCCCGATCGAGTCCATATGACAAATCAAACCGTCGACCGAATTCGTCTTCTACGGGTCGCACTTCGTTCGCGATCGCCAAATTTTTGCGTTAGACCCTTGTGTCGTATAATAGGATCGCAGATGTTTGGCTGTAGAAGCTGACAGAGGAAAGCGTGAAAGGAAACGACACTATGATCTCTGTTACGATAGCTCTAGGAAAGTACAGGGAGCTTTATGACGCTACTTCCAATTTCAGCGATACCCACTTAAATGTCCACGAGTTTGTCCGTTTAACACGGTCAGTGCGACATCGATAGGTATCTATTGAGAAGAACGAGTTGCTGAAAGGGTATTGACTAGAGTCACTAACTGAAAGTAAACCCATTACCATTTCACGTAAAATAGAACTTGTGCGACAATTTTTTAGCTGTCCTTCGAATGCGTTAAGTGTCCACAGGTTATTTCAATCAATTTCTAGAATTTCTTGCTAAAAGCAAGCCACGTCGAGTGAGAACGAGACATTAGGTACATACGCGATGAACAATGTCTCACTCTCACTTACGTACGCACAGCAGTGTAAATTGCAGGCAGTGATAAAAGTTTTTGGCAGCTTTTTGTGAAAAGCATTCCGGATAAATGTCCACGTTCGATCCCGACTAGTAGACATTTAAGCGGACACCAGTGTACTCGATTTGAAACCGCGAACGGGAAGAGGTTATGAGAGACCTCAATATCAAAGCGTGACAATATGGCGTGCGGCATAATGGCGGTTCGATGAACGGCGGTGTAGAATTCGGTAATTTCGAGGCGTACAAATTGCTGGAACGTTATATGCCGACGTTTACGACGCCCGTTTTCCGCAGCCTGCTTCAAGCAATCAAAAGTGTACTCCTGAAGTCAATATCTACGTTGTATCTTTAATTTAAGGCACTTTAATCGATCGGTCGGTGTATTTAGCTTAGGTATATAGGTTAGTAGGACCATTACTCGTACCGCATAATTTACCATTCCCGTTTTGTATTGTAATTACGACATACCGTGGAATCGCCAAGCGGGCGCGCACGCATAATTAATTAGTTGTAGAAGCGATTTTCAATCTTTTTTTAATTTGTGGTACACATAAACTAAATCACTAAATCACTAAATTCTTACGACAAAAAGTATGCTACATTTTTTATCCATCTCTGATAAGACAGATGTATATCTTTGACTGATTAACAGAAAAATAGTATTATTTTTTTAACGTTTTTAATCAAAACTGACGATAAAATAATCATACATACTTCTGCTGCTTATGAATTTAATGTTATGCGAAGAGAAATTCGTTCATCTCATTCGTAATCTGAATCTATAATTGTAAGCTTATGGTACAGCTGAAAATCTCTCGTGATATAACTAGTTGAAAATGGCTGAGTTTACAGAATGAGTTATAGAAAAAGGAAGGCGTAGAGCGATAGGTGTCTAACTCATGGGTCATCGGATACCGTTTTAGAGACCGTGAGCTCCAGATAAAATTTTAATGAGCAAAAAGGAATTACCGTATACAGATGACCATGAAATTGTATTATTTCCAAATACTTCTATAATTTACAATTTTTTGAAAAGCTATTTTCTTTTTTCTATTTCTAAAAGGTATTTTTTATTTTCTACTTTTAAAAGGTATATTAACCCCTTGGCATACAAATAAAATGGAATTTGACGCGTTCAAAAAAATACTATTTACTTTGGATCAACTGAACGGTTATGCGCGAGTTTGGAAACAGAACATTTTATTTTGAAATTCTTTTTGAAAGGGGGGAGGGAGGAGCATCTTGAATATTCTAAACAAAACAGAATCGACGCACTAGTGAAGCAACTAAGTAATCTAATTATATACTGTACAGCATTCGTTGAAAACAGTTCTTGACGAGTCAGACTCGTCAAAGTCTACAGTGGCACATGAAATGAATGACGACCCTAACTCGTCATTGTATGTCAAGGGGTTAAGCTGATGGCCGTATTTCAGGGTCTTATGGGCCCCACGTGGCTCGAGGGCCGCGCGTTCGACATCACTCGTGTACATCAAAAGAAAGTACCATTTTTTTGTATCCGTTATGCCGCGTCCACACTGCTGTTCGCGAACAGCTCGCGAACAGTTCGTGAGCTGTGCTCGCCAGCAGTGTGGACACTTTCGCGAACAGCGAGCAGCGAGCAGCGAGCAGCGAACAGCGAACAGTGTTCGCTCGGGAAGCGGTACATCAAAGAAACTGTTCGCGAGCTCGAAGCGTATCTGGACGCGTTTGTAACACAGTATGTGGCAAAAGCTAATAGCGAACTGCCCATGAATTCAGAGCGAACAAGCTTGTAACTGTTCGCGAGCTCCAGTCTGGATATGCTGCGTTTTCCGTTGGCGAATAGCTCGCGAACCGCACGCGAGCAATTCGTGTGCTGCTCGCGAGCTGCTCGCGAACTGTTCTCTTCTATGTGGACGCGGCTTTAAGTGAACCATCGGAATTCCAGCCACATTGTAAAATTTTCTGTACACTCTTCGATCCTTCATTCGGTTCTACTGCCGTCGAAATAATCGTTTCATCGTCGCTGCCAAGTTTTTCCCCCTCGTGGCTGTCGCGACGAGTGTAACCGAGCTATGAAACCGATATAACGGGAACGTTGTTTCGCAAAGCACGAAAGTGGTGGCGGGCGTTACGAAAATTTCGAGAGAATCCGTGACGGATTCTTGCGTCAGAAGCTGCTTCACCCGTTCGTGTCGTGTGCACCGCGAGCATTTTTTTTGGGGCGCGAACAAATCGAGCAGCTCCAGTGACACGCCATTGTCCCTCGAATTCTCGAATCTCGCCAAATGCTAAGGTGTTGCCAGACAAACACGAAATGTTCGCAGCTGAATTAAATATAACAGATTGTGTCTTGCGCGTACGTTTACGACAACACGAAAGATCTTAGCTGCGACCGTAAATTCGTGGCGTTCTTTATGCCGTTCATAGGAAAAAGCCGTGCTTCTGTTTATTCGTTAATCCTTTGGGCTCTACGGACGCATATGTGCGTTTGGCGAAAGTCGTCGCTGTGGACGGAGGACGCATATATGCGTTTACTCTAAGTCATTGGCGTGGACTAAAGGCGCATATATGCGTCTGTCGATTTTCTTGATTAACACGTTTTCTGCCACGTGGGGCGTATACGCCCCATGCTAAAATTTCCTCCCAAAAAGCCTTTAAAAAAAGGTATATTTTTAACAATATTTTGTTAAATAAACTAAAAATGATTGCTTTTCTGGTTTAAATTTATAAAGAGATATGCCTTTCTTTTAAATTTATAGTTTTAAATTACTGAAATATTAAAATTATTAATTAAATTAATTATTATTTTAAATATTATACCACAAAAAACATGCTTGTGTCAACCATAAAAAAATGTGGGGCGTATACGCCCCACGCTGGCTTGAACGGAAAGTCTTAAAAAAAATGTCCGGCAGGGAACGTGTTAATATCCAGTTACTTTTTTGTAAAAATAATTCAGAGGCACTCGTTAGTAATTTGCCTTCCTCAGGTAGCGATCAAGCACCATTAACCCTTTGCACTCGAATTTAATATGACCATGAATTACCGCCAATTCGGAATTTATTTTTTTATCCAATCAAAACAAAACTTTTCCAATACGTTATTAGCATACTTAGCTGTAACATTTCATGAGTATAATTTAAAAAAATGAAAGTTTCACGGTAAAACTTGTGATGTCGCATACACTGAGACATACGAGTGCAAAGGGTTAACCCTTTGAAGACGGAGCA
The DNA here is from genome assembly GCA_033822845.1 of Tetrapedia diversipes. Lineage (NCBI taxonomy): Eukaryota > Metazoa > Arthropoda > Insecta > Hymenoptera > Apidae > Tetrapedia > Tetrapedia diversipes. The sequence continues at coordinate 153,836 of JAOPTO010000534.1, read as the reverse complement.
GTAAAGAAAATAGTTACGTCGCGCATTTGTTATAAAAACTAAGCTGTATTTAAATAAGTTTTTCATAAAATCTAACAAAATCATAAACAAACAAATTTAGGCCAACTTGACTTCTTAGGCTAGTATACCCATGCATATCTTATACGCGTCGTTTACGACAGACAAACGCCAGTCGCAGCGCGAGAGTTGGGCGGATATATCCGACACTCGTCCGCAAAGGGTTAAAAGTATTCCATCCCCAGTGAACGTCCCTACGGACCGTTTCGGCCGCGAGTATTCAGAGCCCAAAGGGTTAACACGCGTCACGTCATTATTTTATTAACACATTGTATGCCGGTGGCATCTGAGGCATTTAAAACTGTAGGTGAAGAAAATATTTAAAATTTTATACATTATTGTAAAACACTAAAATTGGTTTGCATATTCATTATATGCAATTTAACGATAACGAAAAATAGAAACAAACAAATCGCCAAACAAAAGAATGTTGTATTATTGCAAACCCGGCGCTAAAGCAACAGACTTCCAAACCCGCGTTTTCGCGGGGCCGGCATACAATGTGTTAATAAACCGCGAAAAATTCACTCTACGTGAATTTGCATGTTTGCAAATTTTGCTACTGTTATAGCTCGAGTACAGTGTTCTTAGGATCAGTGAAACCACGTTTAGGACCGAGAAAATTCACTAAACTGGGGCAAGGAAAATAGTCAGTGCGCCTTTGAGTACAATATTTATGACCGCCACTAAATAGGAATACTTTGAAAGGGTTTGAGACAGAGCGCTTGTTTTAACCTTAGATTCATAAACATTTACGGGAGATACACAATTCATAAACATTCGTCTCTCAGACGAACATATTATATTGATGATTTTTGTTGTATAGAGTACAAGGATTAATAAAACACAGTTTAAATCTAAAAAGTCGTCTATTAATGATTAATTTTCTGAAATTAAAATGAACACAATCAGTTATTCTGAGCGATCGAAGTTCATCTTTCTATCTCTTTCGCTTTAAAAGTTACAAGTGTTTACATATTTTGCGCGGTCTGTGGGACGAATGCTTATGAATCTAGGGTTAAATATTAAGGAGAATCGCGAGTCGCTCGTAATCAGACGCGAGATAATTTAGAAAGCTAAACTAACCTGAGTAGTGTTGAATGTGGAATCAATCGATCAGCAGTATTTTTCTACGCGTAGATCCTCGTTGAATCCAGAGGCCAGGATGGGGTGATGATCATATCATAGATAGGTCCTCTTCTGTGCTGAAGGTATGTGCAGCAAGGACGATTTATACCAGATGACGTAAGATGGTAGTTACAACCCTTTTGCTTTGCTGCACTGGGTTGTATAGCGACGGTGCAGCACGACACTCATTCACAAATAAAAATGTGTAACAAGACACGATGATTACTATTTTCACAGAGGAAACGATGCAACTGAATTTTTATGCAGCTAGGCACACTCACTCACAAATAAAAACACATAGCAAAACACGATGATTGCTATTTTCACAAAAAGGAAACGATGCAATTGAATTTTTGTGCAGCTAAGCACACTTATTCACAAATAAAAATGTGTAACAGAACACGATGATTGTTATTTTCACAAAGAGGAAACGATGTAATTGAATTTTTGTGCAGCTAAGCACACTCACTCACAAATAAAAATGTGTAGCAGAACACGATGATCACTGTTTCCAGAAAGAGGAAATGATGCAATTGAATTTTTGTGCAGTTAGGCACACTCACTCACAAATAAAAATGTGTAGCAGAACACGGTGATTACTATTTTCATAAAGAGGAAACGATGCAATTGAATTTTTGTACAGCTAAGCACACTCACTCACAAATAAAAATGTGTGGCAGGACACAATGATTACTATTTCCACAAAAAAGAAACGATGCAACTGAATTTTTATGCATCTAAGCACACTGACTCACAAATAAAAATGTGTAGCAGGATACGATGATTGCTATTTTCACAAAGAGGAAACGATGCAATTGAATTTTTGTACAGCTAAGCACACTGACTCACAAATAAAAATGTGTAACAGAACACGATGATCACTGTTTCTACAAAGAGGAAATGATGCAATTGAATTTTTGTGCAGCTAAGCACACTTATTCACAAATAAAAATGTGTAGCAGGACACGATGATCACTGTTTCCAAAAAAGGGGAAACGCTGCAACTTTTGCTGAGAACACAATTCGCCTACTTCCGCCACGAGAAAGTCAGAACGGCCGACCTTCCAGCAACTAGCGAACAACGAATACTGAATTTTTGAAGCGTGGGTTTGACCGATACGCAAGGGAAAAAACGAACTGTGTATCGTCTTGAACCGTTGCTTCCTTGTTGTCACTACCTGACCTTTTGTATAGAGGTTTGTTGATGTTTTCCAGCCAAGTATATTGGCTTATAAACTGCACGTGTTTACCGCCGCATACCGTCACTGTGAGTGACACGAAAAAGGAAAGAAGTAAAGAAAAGGAAAAGATAGGAACTGGGGTCATCTGGCTTTTTCGAGGCGGAACGAATTTGTATTTACGGAATCGGATAGTAGGTACTTCAACACTACATCTACCGACAGTTAGGGTATATTTATTTGTGACGAAGAAATCAAATTGAAAATTATATTTAAAAAACATCTAATTTGAGAAAAACAAACCGTAGTGATTACAATAAAGGTCATAGTAAATTTCTAAAGGTTCAGGTATCACAATATATTTACAAAGTTTCCATGAAAAATTACGAATTGTATATTTTGACCGGTTTTGATGAAGAAATCAAATTGGAAATTATATTTAAAAAATACCTAATACGAAGGAAAAAACCGTAGTGGTTACAGTAAAGGTCATAGTAAATTTCTAAAGGTGTAGGTATCACAATATATTTACAAAGTTTCCATGAAAAATTACGAATCGATTATTTTGACCGGTCTTGATGAAGAAATCAAATTGAAAATTATATTTAAGAAATCCCTAACACGAGGGAAACAAACCGTAGTGATTATCGTAAAGGTCGTAGTAAAATTTTAAAGGTGTAGGTATCACAGTATATTTACAAAGTTTTCATGAAAAATTATGAATCGATTATTTTGACCGGTCTTGATGAAGAAATCAAATTGGAAATTATATTTAACAAATATCTAACACGAGGGAAACAAACCGTAGTGATTATCATAAAGGTCATAGTAAATTTCTAAAGGTGTAGGTATCACAATATATTTACAAAGTTTCCATGAAAAATTACGAATCGATTATTTTGACCGGTCTTGATGAAGAAATCAAATTGAAAATTATATTTAAGAAATCCCTAACACGAGGGAAACAAACCGTAGTGATTATCGTAAAGGTCGTAGTAAAATTTTAAAGGTGTAGGTATCACAGTATATTTACAAAGTTTTCATGAAAAATTATGAATCGATTATTTTGACCGGTCTTGATGAAGAAATCAAATTGGAAATTATATTTAACAAATATCTAACACGAGGGAAACAAACCGTAGTGATTATCATAAAGGTCATAGTAAATTTCTAAAGGTGCAAAGTTTCCATGAAAAATTACGAATCGGTCAGTTTGACCGATCTTGGTAGTTATAGTGTTAAACAGTATTTTTCAGCCGACGGTGCATAATGTACCACACGGATACAAAAACATGCTTTGACGAAATGAAACAAGAATGTAATGAAAACTAACATTTTGCACTGATCCTAGAACACTGTATTTCACTAACCCTGCCACCGCGAATACAGTGGTGCTCGCTTTAGCCCTCTTTGATCGGTACCGAATCCAGACGCTCACCCCTGAGAGGTGGTTTCCTTGAATTTAATTACAGTAGCGGATAAAAGTTTAAGACAAAATGGTCAAAGAAAATAAATAAATTATTTGATAAGAAATAATGATTCTACCATAATGATGATAAAAATAAGTATATGAACAATATTTTGCATACCATAAAACTATGTTTTGCATTGTCCTGTCGTCTTAAACTTTTGTCCGCTACTGTAAGTGACAATAACAACTCTTCACTAGTATTGATACAGGATCTCTGTATCCACGATTTTGTACAATCGTGGTCATACAACGTAGTCCCCGCAAACATAGGAATCTTACCATTACGTCAGTATGCGACCTACAGTAACAGACAAAAGTTTAAGACGAGAAGACAATGTAAAGCATTAGCGTTTTATGGATTGCAAATGACTATATATTACGGTAGAACACTATTCACTGATCAGCATAAAATACGAATTTTGTTTATCGTACTATTCCTTATTAATTAATTAATTTACTTCCGTCGACTGTTTGATCTTAAACATTTGTCCGCTACTGTATACTCGTGCCAGCGTTCCTTTCTTCAATTTTTCTTCCACATAATACATATTGCGCATGCGAAACGGGAGCATGCGTCATTGAACGTTCACCATTGATCTTGCGGCTGGTCGCCCGGTTTTTCTTCGACCGATCGCGAACGAATTGCTTTTTTCATCCATCATCGTAAATGGCACTGCTGGCGATCGGTCCGGGACCGGATGATTAACGCGTGTCAGCGCGACGCTGATTCGGGCTCTCGTGACAACACGAGCGTGTACAGATCGGTATCTGTACCGATCGCTTTGAACCGGTCATCCGCGTGTCCAGCAGCGATCGAGGTCGTTTCACGTGCCTTTTTCTTTCGTTCGTCGAAACGTCTTAATTTACGTGTCGTTTCGTGAACCTTCGCGAGTGGCCAAGCGTTACTATTTGCGTTCAGAGTTTCCCCGCGCATTTTTATCACACCGATCGTAATTATTTCTTAATCGTTCGTGGCTGTATGAAGGAGTAACCGTTTTTGTCGTTCAACGTGCGTTCACTACCGATATCGGTTTCGATCAACTTTAGATCAACTGACAAGCCGTCACGGTGACGTCGAAGGGTTTACGTACTGTAATTTTTTATGTGCGACTGTTTGTTCTATTTCTACTAATACCTGTTCTAAAACGATCTTTTCTTAAAGCATTAAACATATCAAACACATCATTTGTTAGTTATTTATTCTCGATGTTGCAGGTTTTCGAATTTTTGAAATTTGAAATGTCAGAATTAAAACTCGAATTTTGAAATTCTATACTTTTGAAAATTTGAAATTTGGGAATTGAAGTCTGAAATTTAAAATTCTTCAATTTTAAAAATCTCAGATCTGAGGAAGTTTGAAATTTTACAATTTTGAAAGTTTGAAATTTTCTAATTTCCTACTCTTAAATTTTCAAAATTTTCAGATTCGAACTCTGAAATTTGAAATTCGGAATTTCGAATCTTTCAAATTCGAAATCTGAACGTTTAAAACTTTGAAATCTTGAAGTTCTGGAATTCGAAATCTTGAAACCACAATTTTGGAAACTAAAAGTCTGGAAATTTCCTACCTCTTATTTTTAAATTTCCATTCATATGTTGAACGGTCGAAGATACCGTTGGATTTGTTTTATTCATCCACGGATACTCGTCTATCGGACATCAGCGCATTTTTTATGTACGACTACGGATGGTTGGCCGTACAGTTTGTTTATCAATGGCGGCCCGGTGCATCGCGATCCTGTGGCACGGCAAACGCCTGTCCTTCTGCAGTTCACCAGCTGATATAGGGGGCCTGATGTTGAATATTATAGTACCGATCGAGGAGTACTTTCGCCAAGTGGCGTACGTAGTGGGGGAGGTAGGACTTGAACCCTGGGACCCCATGGGCCATATATACTACGGCTCCATGCAGCTCTCTTGCTACTTGGTGTCAGCTTCTCGGCGATCCTTGCTGTTCTATAGGGAAGGTACATCTGGAGGGAGATCGATCGAGTAAAAGGTAAGCGTCGTCAATTCACTTACAATTAACCACATCCATAACGCTCGTTTATCGTACCCCACTTAACACGATTAAAAGTCGGTTACGTGTTTTATTGGTCAACGAATGATTTTTTAACCCCACTGTGATCTTTAATAGGAATCAAATTTTGTGCGATAAATGAAGAAATTATTACCAAGAAAACCTGTTCTATCCTTTCAATTTTACTTTAAAGAGTCGTTTAATAAATTTTCACACGTTAACGTGTGATTATACAAATTAGTTCTTTTTAACGAAATTAGAAAACAAAATTCGAGGAACACCGTAGAGTTAAAGTCACGTTGTTGTTAGATGAAAAGTGAAAGAGCATATGACACGGCGATGGGAGAAATTGGAAGTGTCGTGGCCTATTAATAAGGTGAATCATTGTATCAAGATGCGATTGTGCGCCTCTACGATTATTATCACAGTATCTTTCACGTTCTTCATCGAGATAGTAATTGCGTTAAAGTTTGAAACAATATTTTTATATAATTTTATGAATTTAGTCGGGCCACAAAATTTGTCAAAGTTTTCCTGCAACGTTAATCAACATTTTATTAAAATCTAACATGTTAACGCATTCAGTACGAGGACTATGAAACTAATGATACCATAAGTTTTATTTTATTTATTTGTACATAATCCATACTTTTCGGATTTGGATGACTTCCGGCTACACTCTTTCTTAGTAATTAACAATATTGAACCTTAATCTAACCTACATATTTAACCTATTTTTCTCTCCTCATTCTACCCTATTCTAATTATTATTTATAATAATAAAAACAAAAATAAATAAACAATAAATAAATAATATATATGAATAATAATAATAATATAAATAATAATAATAACAATTTTACATAATAATAATAATAATATATAAATAATATAATTAATAATAATAATAATAATATATAAATAATATAATTAATAATAATAATAATAATATAAATAATATAATTAATAATAATAATAATAATAATATAAATAATATAATAATTAATAATAATATAAATAATATAATAATAAATAATAATAAAAACAGAATAAATAAATCTATTTGCAAATGCTTAAATATCTACTTTCTAATTCTAGTTAGTCCTATAACTCTCCTTAACTTTATTTACAGTTCTTTGGTAACTGCCTTTATCATAAGTCTTGTCCTAAGTATGTCAATGCTTCTAATTTTCTTAGTTCTGAAAAAATTCGAAACGCTTCGAAAGTTAGGTTCAGACCTTCATTCCACTAACTGTGAGCCTAAAAATCTATCGTTCCCTTTGCCGTTTGAACATCGCGAGCTCGCAAGAATTTCGCTAGGCGCGACAACTTGATCGCGCGGGTACACACCTACACGCGGGCAAAACACTCGAGATTCTATTCTGTGCACGCTTAGCTCGCCTCTTTTGTATGCGCTCCCTCGAGCAGGCAGCACGCGAGATCCTTATCCATCGGTGGCAGTTACCTTTCCAGAAACAATGCCCACCTGGTTGACACGTGGCCAGAACGAGCGCGCCGTTTTCTTGAAACCTGGACCGTAAGATCTCTTACGAGCATACGTATATGTCTGCATAAATCATAAGAAATTCATTGCCCTTCCATCTCACGAATCGGAACTTTTTATTTCCGTGAGCTTCATTTCAAATTTCTACACTCGTACCGGTTTTGTGCGTTCTCCTGAAAAAAGAAACCGTAGGAACTCTGGATTCTACAGTAGCGGACAAAAGTTTATAACTAAAGAGTTAACGAAAGTGAATTAATTAGTTCATAAGAAATAATACAATAAATCAACTTCGTATTTTATGTGAATCGATAAATAGTGTACTACCATAATGACGATAAAAATAAGTATATTAATAATATTTGCATATCATAAAATTATGTTTTGCATTATCCTGTCGTCTTAAACTTTTGTCTGCTACTGTATATCATTTTCAAAATAAACATGTACTGTACATATGTACAGTAGCGGGCAAAAGTTTAAAACCAAAAGGTGAAAGAAAACAAAATAAATTAACGAATAAAAATTAGCATGATAAATAAAACTCGTATTTTATACTAATCAATAAATAGTGCTCTACCATAATGACGATAAAAGTAATTATATGAACAATATTTGCATACCATAAAACTATGTTCTACATTGTCCTGTAGTCTTAAACTTTTGACCGTTACTGTACATATTATCTGTAAATACACATGCATTATCTAAACGTGTATGAATAAATACACATGTACAGTAGCGGGCAAAAGTTTAAGACCAAAGAGTCAAAGAAAACAAATTAATTAATGAATAAGAAATAGCACGATAAATAAAATTTGTATTCCATACTGATGAATAAATAGTGCTCTACCATAACAACGATAAAAATAAGTTTATGAACAATATAAAATTATGTTCTGCATTGTCCTGTGGTCTTAAACTTTTGTTCGTTACTGTACATATTATCCGTAAATACACATGCATTATCTAAACGTGTATGAATAAATACACATGTACAGTAGCGGGCAAAAGTTCAAGACCAAAGAGTCAAAGAAAACAAATTAATTAATGAATAAGAAATAGCACGATAAATAAAATTTGTATTCTGTGCTAATCAATAAATAGTGCTCTACCATAACGACGATAAAAATAAGTTTTTGTGAACAATATAAAATTATGTTCTGCATTGTCTTGTGGTCTTAAACTTTTGTCTGCTACTGTAGATACAAAGGAAGATCAATTTGTAGACGAATTTATTGCGCTCGCGAGGAGAAACTAATCTGCGGCACTCTAATACAACGTGTCGTTATTTCTGCATAGCTTCATTCTTGCATCAACGGTTCAACAGTCACAGCCGTCTCCTCGTAAGTCGGTTTAGGGTCGCGTTTGTGTGCGCATGCACGCGCGCGTCGTGTTAAATTTATCGTCATTGTTCCCCTACGAAGGACTTTGAACTGTATCGTTTTCTCGGTGACACGACGGCTTTTACGCGACAACGTATCCGTTTCGATTGTCCAGTCGCGACTACAAGGTCATCAAACGTTAGGCTGGCGCCGCAATTTGCGTTTCTGTTCGCTCGTCGTTCGTTCATGCCTCGGGTACCTGTGTATGTAAGGGTGTGCGAATACCCGACGGGTACACAAATTCGAAATCGAATCCCGAATTCCTAAATACGACTAGGTAGGTATTTATAAGTTCACAAAATTTATAAAAACTAGAGATGTCTGACATTTCGGGTTCGGGTTAGGTTCGGTTACCAACTCAGAGTTCCCGGTACTCCTCTATTTCGCTGTAGTAGGCCATCGTGGAGGATTTAGTAAGTAAAAATCCTACATAACTTCGTCCCCCCCCCCCATCGTGGAGGTTTTAATAGGTAAAAATCCTACATAACTTCGTCACCCCCCTCCCCAGGGTGACCGGGTATCTTTCTGAAGATTTCCTCCACGAGAAAAAAAAAATGATTCGGTTACCAAAAGTCGTACAAACGGTTGGGAGAGTATTTAAAAATCTATAAATTTTATGAAAACGTTTGAACGAATGTTTTTTATTTTAAATAACACTTTAAATTTATGAAAACATGTCAAACAGTCTTTCAGATTTATAAATCGCTCGCGAGATCGAAAGTCAAACGTGTTTGGATGCTTTGTATTCTTGTTCCTCTGATCTATTTGATGGCCATTAATGTTGAACGAACATTTTAACGAAGTGGGGGAAGAACGAATTTGTTCGTTCTACATAATTGATCTACTCTTCCAATCGCGAGCGGTCGATCGGCACGAGCAGAGCGCAAACATGGCGTCGGCCTAACCTTGGCTTGAACGCTATTCTACACTGCACACGCTACGCCCACGCTACTATGTTTACTGATCTGATCGAACGATTTCCAGATGACACCTTTCATCGTCCTCGTGCTCGTGACCTTGGCCTCGGGCGATCCAGGATTGCTGAGGGTCCCCAAGGTGTACAACGCCGCCATCACGAGCAATCAAAATTTGTCCCCGTCCAGAGCGTTCCCGGTGATCCAACCGGTGGTCCATCGAACGGCGATCGGTTACGTGCCGCCGGTTTATTACACGCAGGTAGCGCCTCAGTTTGCCGAGTCGGAAGTGGTCCACCTTCCGCCGCCGGCCTTGAAACCGAACAACCAGCCCGACGTTCAGGCTCAAGAGTCCTCAGCCGCGATACTACACGAGCAGTCGAAATCGATCGATGTCAAGGACGTCAAAGTAGATCCAACGAATCCAGTCCCGGTGGGGAGCCAAGTCGCCTCGAAGACGCCAGGGTCCAAAGGCAGGAACCAGGGACAAGAACCGTTCAGTTTTTACCCCAACTATCAGTCGTTGTACTACGACCCCTACTTCTACACGTACAACGGGTTCAACCCTCACCTGGTCCCAGGAACGTACTACGTGGACTATCAACCCTACGGCACCCTCGAGCCTATACCAGCGTCCACGCCGAAGAACGGGCTCGCCGAACATCTGCTCCCTGCCTACCACGAGGAGAAGAAGCAACCCATCGTGAAGGAGCAGAAAGAGAAAATACCAGATGTACCACCGCCACCCCTTCCGACAGCTGTGTCGAAAAGCTCTTGAACCGGAACCGGTTCGACGGGGTCACCGAGTTACATACATTACGATCAGACTGATTATCTCATAGCGTGTCGAGGAGACGTCGTTCTTTCACGGGCGAATACTGGTGTCTTTCAGAGGGGAGGGGAGCAACAAATTTGGCGTACTCGAGAACGTTAATCATTGAACGACGAGTGAATTCAAGGGCGCAGAGTAACATATATACAGGCGACGATTCTCTTGGGAATCTTTGATTTTCGACTTTAACATTGGCAAACTTGCCAATTCTTGTATCTAGAACGCATTCATGAGAAACTGAAGTCTGCGAAAAGAATAGAGACTGTTGTGCGATAAGCAAAAATGTATGCAAAATTTTAAGAGTAAAGTGTATATATTATAATATTTAAAGGGTTGAGTAAAGCTCTCTACTTTAACTGTGCTTATACGTAGATTTGAATTTGCAGAAAAATATGCTGTCTGCTTAGATCTCTTGGACTAATAGGGTAAGCGAAGTATTTTGACTGAGGGATTACAAGGTATGCTGACTTGTGAACCCGATATAAGTGAATCTGGAAGAGGATCACGTGATTTGGTTTTTAATATACTAATTTGATAGTATCGGTAGATATGCGCATTGAAACTCTGAATTCGAGTTATGTCATTACTTGTGATTCCTGTTGGACAATCCGAAAGTTTGAAACCACTTTCAGAATTGCGGCCACATTGAATCTCTAAAATTAACATTGCTGATGTTGATAGTTTCCTCCGTTCTTGTAGATCTTTTACCGAAGCATTTTTAAGATATCACTATTGTAAATTCCTTTTTTTCAAATTTATACGTTTCTCAAAAATCCAAAGCGGATCCAACCTTCCGACCAGTAGTGTACTCATTGAAATGCGTTTCCGAGAAAATGATAAGGTGTCGTTTTTACATGTTAAGAACAGAGAAGGAGCAATTATCTCGGTGTGCTTATTCAAGATCATCAAATTAAACAATGAGTGATTTCAAAAGGGAATCGAGCAATGAGTTGTATTCAAGAACATCAAATTGAACAATTAGTCGAAAAGGATCGATTAATATAAATTTTAGGAGGATCAATTTTTCAAGAGAGAGGGGAATAGCGAATTTGGTATAGAACCTACTGAAGAACACTGCATAAACAGACAGAGAGACAGATAGACGAACAGACAGAAACAAAGAAACAAAGAAAAGTATAACGTGATTTACCACAATATAACGAGACATAATTCAGTATAACGAAGCGTTAAGCAGCGACTGGAGAGGGTGGCAAATTGAAAGAAGAGCGTTCTTTTTTGGAGTTTTTAATAACATAAATTTATGATACAAGATTCGACCTTCTTTAGACGTGGTCGCAGCGATCGTTCTTTTTATTGACCGCCCAGATCTTCACGATGTACGACAGCTCCTCGTCTTGAAAACCGGTGACTTTGAGTTTCACCAGGCTGAAACTGCCATCCTCCCTGCGACCCACGTCGAAGGACACCGTGGACTTGATCTTGTTCACCGGCACCGCCCTGATGCATGTGATACAGAACGGTCCCTCCAGCGACGTCGATAGATCAGCGTCGGCCATCGCCGCCTTTCGCACTCCGATGATCAGGTTGTGCTGGTACACCAGTTTGCCCGAACAAGCACCCCATTTCAAGGTGTCGCTCCTGCTGTCGTCCTGCAGACATTTCCCGTTCTTTTAACCCCTTCAGTAGTTATGTCGTATACGTGCGTTACGATTAAAGTCAATTCATAGCGAACGAGAACCAAGTATGTACAGTAGCGGACAAAAGTTTAAAACCGAAGAGTCAACGGAAATAAATTAATTAGTTTATAAGAATATATATAATATACATGTAGTATCGTAGTTTTAAGGACCAAAAAATTCATCGAAAATAAATTAATTAGCTTATAAAAATATATATAGTATATATGTAGTATCGTAGTTTTAAGGACCAGAAATGTCAACGAAAATAAATAAATTAATTTATAAGAATATATATAGTATATATGTAGTATTGTAGTTTTAAGGACCAGAAAATTCATCGAAAATAAATTAATTAGCTTATAAAAATATATATAGTATATATGTAGTATCGTAGTTTTAAGGACCAGAAATGTCAACGAAAATAAATAAATTAATTTATAAGAATATATATAGTATATATGTAGTATTGTAGTTTTAAGGACCAGAAAATTCATCGAAAATAAATTAATTAGCTTATAAAAATATATATAGTATATATGTAGTATCGTAGTTTTAAGGACCAGAAATGTCAACGAAAATAAATAAATTAATTTATAAGAATATATATAGTATATATGTAGTATTGTAGTTTTAAGGACCAGAAAATTCATCGAAAATAAATTAATTAGCTTATAAAAATATATATAGTATATATGTAGTATCGTAGTTTTAAGGACCAGAAATGTCAACGAAAATAAATAAATTAATTTATAAGAATATATATAGTATATATGTAGTATTGTAGTTTTAAGGACCAGAAAATTCATCGAAAATAAATTAATTAGCTTATAAAAATATATATAGTATATATGTAGTATCGTAGTTTTAAGGACCAGAAAAGTGAAAGTGTGGGTCGACTTAGACGAAAGTCAGGCCCATCGGAAAATACCGTTGGCGACAGACAATTCACCGATGGGTCGACAATGTTTAGCGAGTGCGGGCTGGGAAGAGGAAAAGGCCTATAAGGGTTTCCTCGAAAGAAAAAAGGGACCGGTATTGAATAGAAAACTGAGTTGTAGAGTCGTAAAAAGAGCTGAGCATTAAACGTAGAGTCGCGCGGCAGAATTGAATTAGAATTTATTGTATACTGTATATTTTTACCATTATTCATATTGATAATAAATAATCTTAAGAACCTTTTTTTTACATATATAATAATAAAAATGAATACATAGACAACATCTGCAAACTATAAAATTATATTCTACATTGTCCTCTCGTCTTCAACTTTTGTCCGCTACTGTATGTATTTTATGGACCAAATGATTAATATGGGCATTTTAATGATTGGACTTTAGATTCTTATGCATTTGTGAGAAATTTAGGCACGCCAAAAGGCGTAGCATGCACGGAACGTGTAAAAATACGGAAAATATTCAAAATAAAGCAAATAATATAATATTTAGAGAGTGACAAAAATCTCTACGTAGATTCCACTTTCCTAATTTTGTTTAACAAATTATAGATTTGCATAAAGATCGGTAGTCTAATAATAATAATAATAATTTTCAGTCATTATGAATAATGGCAAACAAGGTCGAACAGTATAATAAATTTGATATAGTTTACCATAATTTATCGAACTGATTGGTCAGTATGAATAATAATGGTACATTTTTGACAATATTGGGGATGTCAATTCGTGTTTGGAAGCGATTATTATCGATTGAAGATGCACGTTATACGTTTTATTTTTGTTTCACGATTATCTTGCTGTCATAGACATTATTCATAATGACCGGGCATTATAAATGATGACCTATTAATCACTTGGTCCATAACATATTTTCAGTGTTTATGTCGTATTATGTCAGACTCTGGGTTGAATCATCGCATTAATCATTCATTTTAGTTTATGCACATATCTCGTTCTATAATAAACTCAGTCTTAAATAGACTGTTTCAGTAGTTAGATTGGTGCCACCTTGGAATAGATCTTCAACGATGAACAGTAACGCTTAAAGGGTTGATTAACCCTGCAATGGCACACTGTGTCTTCGAGTTATTAAACGTCACATAAAGGTCTTTCAGCGTGACTTTTATGTTTGGAGTATATGCAAAATTATGAAAAAAATTAGCCAAATATCTACCTTCAGCCCAGGGCTTCTTAAACTTTTGTCATTCACGACCCCATTTATGATTGCGAGTTTCTTGACGACCCCATACAAATATAAAAGAAAAATAAATTAATATTTTTTGATGATTTATTTATTAGGTAACAATATACATATACATATACATATACATATGAAAATATATAGTTTTAGAATTCGTTTTGAAACATACAAAAATCTAAAATTAAAAATTGCAGAATTTTGCTACGCGACCCCATTTGGGGTCGCGACCCATAGTTTAAGAAGCCCTGCTTTAGCTGAAACGAAATATAAAAAAAAAATTTTTTGAAATATAAATAAAAAAATATATAAAATTTCTGTGAGAAATTAGGAATCGTTCGTTTTGACTAGTTCAGTAGATCTAATATTAATCTTAAATTGATAACAAATTAGCAAATGATGTGATACGGATGCAACTCTGAAAGTGATTCGAAAACTTTTGACCTATGCCTTGATCACTATTAAAGTGATCTAAGCGACAAATTTATAAGAAAGTAATTTTATAAATTGAATCGCGTGAAAATTAGTCAAGTCACAGAAAACGAAGGAACTTTTTACTTAGATTACTTCACTATGCTCACCGACAAATATCTTTGTATGTAAGTACGTTTACTTGATAATTTTTATATTTCTTTTTTTATTTTCTATTTATGTACAGCCTATTTAGTTTAGTCTGTTAATTAATCGTCAGAACAAATACATGAAAATTCGTGAAACATAAACATTTTCTGCACTACTCACAGTCACCCATTCGGCGTCGTTCAGGGCGCCATTGTTGTCCGAAATGACGTCCAAAGCGGGCTTGAACTTGCTGTCCTCTAACGTGTAATAATCATAATCGTCTGACGTGTCCTCCTCGATGTTTTCCTCCGTGGAATTGTCCGCTGTTTGAATCTGGTCCGAGCGACTGTCGCGACTGCTAACCGTGGTCGTCTCTACGACCTGGTCTTCCGCTTGCATCGTAAACAAAATGGCACCGTTCGTACTAAGATCGCTAACGCTATCGTTGATCTCTCTTCTCGTCTTGTTAACGTCAACCGTCTCCATTTTAACGTCCGAGGATACATTGTTTCTATCCGTTTCCGGGTTCGAATCGTATCTGTAGATGTATCTAGGCGTCGTGGACATTTTCTTCGCGTACTTCTCCGCTATTTCCTTCTGTCGAGCGTAGAACCGATCCATGACCGCCTTCCGTTGCGCGTAATAATCGGATTTGTCGTCCTTGAAGCTTCTGGTCACCGCGTAACGCTTCGATCTTCCGGTACCATCCTCATTTTCGGTGAAATAAATCGCCCCACGTCGGCTGACCTTCTTCTTCTCATCGTCCACGCGTTTATCATCGTTCAGATCGCCTGAGTGCCCCTTTCTCTTCCAGTTCTTGTAAACGACCTGGGATCGAGCCAGTTTCAGTTTCTTGTGATTCTTCTTCGCGCTGTTCGCCTCGTCCAGCGTGGTCACGTTCCTTTTCACTCTTCCCTCGTGCTGGTTTGTTTGTTGCTCGACCCTGTCACCTCCTTCGTCCACGATCGAGCCGCGTACCCTGTCTACCCGCGGAAACGTTGGTTTCACTCGTTTTAGGACCACTCGCGTTACAGGAATCTCGTGTTTCTCCGAAGTCGGTCGTGTCTTTGTTCCAAGCTCTTCTTCAGGATCGGTTCCGTCGACAGGCGCCGCCAGTCGTTTGTTCCTCAGCTTCCTTCCTCGCGCTTTAACGTCCAACACTTCCGGTCGCAGGTAGGTTTGGTTGTTGGCGTACACCTCGTTGGAGGCGGACGTCTCCACGTCGACGACCACGAAAATCGTCAGCGTGACGAGAAGCAAACCGACGAACCGTACACTTTTCACGGTCATGTTCGTTGGATAGACACGAACGATTCGAGAATCGGCGCGGCAAGTGAAGGAATCCGAGGAGTACGCCGCATCTTTGACCTAGGCTTATCTATCGCTCGCGGGGTGAGAGACCGGCTGTCTCGTTGCTGGGCGCACGATTAGCCTGGCTCGTTTGAAAGTGATAGCTAATTATAGCGATGTATTTATAATTGTTATCGGTTGAAAGCGGACTAATTGCTTGCGTTTCGATCAGAATGCTGTTGATCGTGGCGCTAACGCGTTTGGAAACGTTGTTGCTTGTTATCGCACCTTTCAACGATAAGTTTAGGGGCTGTGCGTTTGTTCAACCTGTAACTTGTGAAGTGGGGTCTGATAGGTCGTTTATTGTAATTTAAAAAATATTTGTCGTGTTCATTAGTTTTTTCTGACCTTTTAGAATTTATTTTTAGTGTTTTCTTTAGATGCGTAATTTATCTAGTTTCTAAATGAAGTACAGTAGCGGACAAAAGTTTAAGGACGAGAGGACAATGTAGATCATAGTTTTATGATTTGCAAATATTGTCTGTACATTCATTTTGATTGTTATTATGGTGGAACACTATTTATTGATTAGCACAGAATGCGAATTTTGTTTATCATGCTATTCCTTATAAATTAGTTACTTTAATTTCATTCACTCTTTGGTCTTAAACTTTTGTCCGCTACTGTAATAGGGGTAACTCGTAGTGTCAAGATTTTCTTATTCTATTCTGTTGTCTGTAAATATTTAAATAATTTTATTAGGGGTTAATCCTCGAATCGGTCGAACGTTCGGAAATCGACATGAAAACCAATGATGGGTCATTTATGACTCCTGTTAAAATTTATATGAGTATTGAATTTTTAAGAAATGCTATACTAAAGAGAAAAAGCGAATAAAGTTACGAAAGATAAATACTTTTTCTTGGATACTTGTAGAGTGGCGCTTATCCTCACAGTGTTTAGTGAAACGTAAGCGTATTTTACAAAGGTGGACTGTTTACGTGAATGAATTTATTTTTGAAGGAAAGATTTCAAGTTCGATGAAAGACAAATATAATTTAACGTTCGCGGCTCGACTTATTCTCTCGTGTAACGCGTTCACTCTGACCTAGCAAGGGTAATAAAAGAAGGTTCAACTCTCAAGCCAGGTCAGAGTTATAAAATTCAAATTCATAATAACTAAAGCGAGGGCCTTATGCGAAGTGTCCTCGAGTCCTAATACTATTTACACGATTTATGTATAAAAAAATATTTAATGCATGACTCGTGCTAAAAGTTTGGTAATTTTAAATTCGTTTCCTTTTTCAAAATCGTTTTTCATTACTCTTCTAATTCTTCTTGTTTGTAAAATTTTTTACAATTTTCATAATTGGAATTTTGATATTATATTCTCATTTTAAGATTGTATTATACTACCAACCAACTGTCTTAAACAACTCGAACACAAAAGTGGATAAATTTGCAAAGTACAAAAATTGTTTGTATAAAAGTTATTGTATAAAATAATACGCTTTTTTTTATTACATAAATTTTGCAAACATACACATCTTTTACAAATTACCATGAAAAATTACAGGCAAGGGTTAAAGGCACGAAGTACACCTAAATATTCTAATTACCAATTTTGTAAACACCTACGCGAAGGTATAAACGGGAAACAGCAGAGTTGTTTTATTTAATTGGCATCAATTCACATTAAATTCACATAATACGTATATAGCGAGTTCATATCGAGTCAACAACGATGCTGTCATTGTCGATATTTTCCTCGGTCTTGTTCGGTTCTTTCATTTCCTTTTCTGGATCAACCTTCGTGTCCAACTTTTCGATGCCATCCTCGCTTCCCTCGGCTGGTTTCATAGTGGTCGTGGACGGTGGGCTTGGTTTCGGTAGTTCTCCTGGTTGAAGCGGTTTTAATATCGGATGGTAAACCTATAATTACGATTGCGTTAATAAATTTATATTTTTACAAACACGATTCACCCTTAACGAACAAATACTGCCATATTTGCGACATTATAAATATTCAAAATATTCACTTCAATATCCTTCGTAATATATTCTAAATATATATATTTAGTCTAAATATTATAACTATAACTATTACATATTAGTCTAAATCTTTAATATATATAGTCTAAATATTCACTTCAATATCCTTCATAATATATTCTAAATATTCACTTCAATATCCTTCATAATATATTTTAAATATTCACTTCAATATCCTTCATAATATATTCTAAATATTCACTTCAATATCCTTCATAATATATTCTAAATATTCACTTCAATATCCTTCATAATATATTCTAAATATTCACTTCAATATCCTTCGTAATATATTCTAAATATATATATAGTCCAAATATTCACTGTATCCTTTTGTATGGACATATCTGTTCGTATACTTGTTATTACTGAAAATCTCCATAAAATTCAATAAAGCGATATTAATTACGCACTTTTTTTCGCTTTGGAAATAAAAAAATTAATTTCTTAAAAATCAAAAAAAAAGTATAAAAAATAAAAAATGCGTTCGTTCGTTAAGGGTTAAAAGAATGATAGTAGCTATAGAAATTACGCCACCTTAAAAGTATCAATGCTTTTAGTTTAACATTAGGACTATTAAGAGGGGGTCAAAATGACCAATTTGTAATTTTTTATAGAAACGTGGTAAATTCACCGTGGTGTCTAGACAATTGAAAATTCATTACGATTTTTGCTATGATTAATAAAGTTTTTTATCCTGATATATTAAGTGTTTTTTCATATAGCATTCAATTTGATTTCTTTGTCGTAAATAAGTATACCATGATTATCGATAGTTTAGTGTTAATTCATACCGTCACAAAGGTCGAAATTTCTTACCGGATTCAATGGGAACCGGAAGTCGTAAACGGGGGTCCCATAATAAATACTATAAGCAGGCAAATGAGAGACGGGTGGCTTTCCATTGGTGACAATTGCAGGTGGAACTGCGTTCGCATCTGTGTGTACCTGGAAAAACAAACGTCAACTTGAAAACATAGTGTCTTCGAATTAGCATAATGTCTTTTGCTCCGAGGTTAGTATTTTGTTTCACCAGCAGGTTTGCCTGAAGTTTTATTTATCGTTCTCTTTCAAAATTCGGCATTTATGAGTCTCATCTAAAAATTGTCATTTTTAATTTTCTTTAGTTTCACGCAGAAGCGAAGTGCAAATTCTTCTGGATATCTCTTTGTTAAGTGTTAACTAAATGAAGTTAACACTATTCCTACCACGACCGGTCAAATGACCGTTTTTAAAATTTTGATTAGAATTTCATATACACAACATAATTGAATCGCCTTTAAACTTTAGACTTTTCCTCAAATATACGTGTAATACATTTTTCAATATTCACTTCTTTTTTCATTGTTTATTTTTTGAGAAAAATTTGTAGTCTCTCTTACGTGGGAATGTCGCGGTAGGAATAAGTACACGTGAAGTGTCGGTAGGAATAGTGTTAATTAAGTGTTAACTTCAGGAACAACGTAAACACAGAATCTTTCTCAGACGATACATTACATTGTAAACGTAATACGGGGAGTTTCGATATTGAAGAAGTTGGGGCTGTACGCTTATGGCTTCGGATGGGTACTGATAGTTGCTGATGTACAGGTTCGGCCAGGTCGGTTTCGACTCTATCGATGCGACCAGTATCACAGCGAGGGCAAGCAGCGTGACGTAGACCTAGAACGAAAAAGAGTAATTATTAACCCTTTGCACTGGAGACAAACAATTTTCAATAGCTAAATATATAGTACCAATGTCAACAATTTTCAAGCGCAACGGCCTAACATTTATCTACAACTATTAACCCTTTGCACTCCTTTGTTAATTAAACAAATATAAGCTACAACAAAGCTTGAGAGCTATGTTTAATATAATTAATAAAAAATGTACCACTCAAGGAATTGTCCTTTAAAGTAAATTTCAAATAAATCACTTAAAATACTAGGGAATTATTAGTAACAAAATTGAAAAATAATTCGGAGTGCAAGGGATTCAAACTTTTTAAATTTAATTATTAAGGAATAGTAAAATTCACCAGTACGAGTATTCAACTCTTTGCATTCGCAGAATAATTTGCATAATTTGCAGATTCAAATTAGTATTTGGGAAATTAGAATTATTAAAAACCGTACAACTTTGTGTTGATCACCTTGCACTTTTCACACTAAAGAATTCACAATTTGTTGACAAGTGAAATAAAATACCAAGAGAAAGAACGAAATTCAACATTTGAGGGTCGCCTCTCGAGCGCAAGGGTTGGATTCCGAAAGAAAGAGGGAAAATCGCGAAGAATTGAAAACGAACGACATTAGGCATCTCTTCGAATTCCAGAATATTGTTTCGATTCGTCTGACACGTGAGGAACAATGCGGCAGTTAGCCAGAGAGATTGATCGATCGTTCCCTGCGTTGAATAAAGAAGCAGCGTGAGTGACGCTTTCGATGATACGCGAGCTTCGGCTCGATGCGCAGTATTCCGTGGCCAGCATATCAATGATCCTGATTCACAGCGAACGCGGAAACAGATTTCGTTGGGTAACGGTTGTTTCGCGTCCCAGGAATTATTTATAAAAACAGAGCCGCTCCTCCTCAACCACTGGCTAATTCCGATCTTCAACCGTTTCGAACGGATTTATTACACCACAGCGACAAATCATATCGTTCCCATAAACGCCCCGCTGTTATCTTCTCAACGTTCGATCACATCTGACGAAGATAACGAAGAATTCGTTGCACAATCTGCCTTACCGAACCCAAGTTTTCGAAAAAGTTGCGCTTAAACTCGCGAACGATCGGCTTGTCGTCGGTTACGAGCGGACTCACCTGCATGGTGCCGATCACAGCTTCGCGATAGACTCGGAAACTATCTGCACTAACCTGAATTTCAGCCCTACCCGCGATTTATATATTCCTCGTGGAAAGCGAAGCCTCCCCCTCCACCTCGGCTGATATCATCCGTGATTGCTTTTTTTTCTTCCTTTGCTCCTACGCTTAGGCTCTTGCGTCGCTTCCTCCCGGTCCTCGGCCACGATCAACGGGATACCTGCTCGTGATTCTTTTTTTCGAACGCCTCGTAACGATCGGCACACCACGGGGAACCCGAGGATCCGTGATGACGATGCGAACGATGATACGGTGTTATGATTTTTTAGTACACGATAACAGTGACTGGTGAAATTGGTAGAATGATCGAGCCATCTTTTTTATCTGGAGGTCGACAGTAATAAGGTTACCGTTTAATTAACTTTTTTTTAACAAACAATTTTTTTATTTGAACATTTAATTAATTTTTTTTTTTAACCAATTTCCTCTTTGATGTCTTTTAACCCTTTGCACTTGGGAGGTGACTGTTAATCGTCTAGTAATATTAATTTCGAAGATTTTTAAGTGTAAAATATTTATTAAGATTCGCTTATATTAAACTTCATTTAGTTTAGTTAAGTGATATATTAAAATTTACCTTTTGGGTCTAACTAATAAAGAAACTAACTAAAGTCTGAAAATTTGCGAAACTATCATTTGGCGACTAACAGTCGCCTCTCGAGCGTAAAGGGTTAAATATGCAGGGTTCGTTTAAAAAGATCAAAAGTTGTTAGATTGATTGCTACTTTGGATAGAAAGTTTGAAACATCATTTGGACATTCCATCATTTTTTATCATTTGTTATTTTCACAGAAAAAGTAGATTGTATAAACTAAAGCAACTGATTTTTTACGCTAACCATTATAATATAATTAACCAATTAACCTATATTTGAATTAAATGAAAAATTCACAAAAAGGTAAGTTTATTTATCGCAAAATGATTGCGACAAATGGACCACAACTCCACGGGGTTCCTTAAATTTTTTAGAAATATCTACTTTGGTTTATCAAGAAGAGGTTTAATTTAAATTTAATCTTCGCACAATTTCCGTAAAGAACGTTTTCAATCGATTTTTCAAGAATTAAGATAATTAATTTATCCAAACCAGAAATCGTATTGTAGAACTTTTACATTAGATAATTGCAAACGTTTTGTTTGAATAACAGAAAATTAAATATTAGTGGACCTAATCAATCATCAAAATAAACACTAATAAAATTTTTTTTTTTTTTATTAATCAGTATGCAGATGTACAATTTGCTACGTGAGCATTTGGTACATTTCGTAAGATTTAGATATACATTACATTTGATGTTTATCTGTGTTATCGAGACGAGTAATTTTCCTGTGGAAAATACTGTGAGGTTTTAGTTCTTAGCAGGTACCAAGTTTATTGGATGCTTTCCATTTTTATAGCCTTCTTGGGATTTCTGTAGCGTATATAGTATAATATAAATACCCATAATTTATTATATCCACTTTACATTAACGATTTTGTTGGAAACTGCTCAAAATTCGATCAAAACAAGTGAAAAGGCGGACCGTGCAGCAGGCCAACAATAAAACACATCGAACGCTGGTTGCGTTACAATCCAAGGTTTATTTATTGCATCGTGCGGAATAACAAAGGCGAGATCGTGGAAGGACAGACGTATAAACGTGAACCGGTTAACGTCGAACAAATTGTCGTTTAGAATATGAATGAAGGGCGTGGCTGCTTTTGACACCCGAATCTACATTTCTAATGTCCTCCACCGGTTAGCGTGCCTGTCACCGTGCCGTTCCTTCGATTCTCGATCGATGATTACATACCTGGAAACCGGGCGCGCTCCTAAAACGTGGAGCGTGGGCCATCGCGGGTTTCTTCTCGAGTCGCTTGATAATAGGCGAGAGTTCTTCGTTGATTGGCAAAACAGAACAATTTCTACTCTTTAACGCATTGAGGACGGGGTATTTAACCCTTTTGCTACCACGGGCCACTATAGTGGCCTTCCATAAGATGCCACCGAGGTACTACGGGCCACTATAGTGGCCCTCCATAAGATACCACTATATTATATTATATTGCATAATGTTATTTCCTCTCATACTGTAAATTAACCCTTTGAGTGCTATGGACGCATATATGCGTCTGACAGAAGTTGTTCGTAGGGACTATGGACGCATATATGCGATTGTCAATTTTTGTTTCCTTCACCTTATGACCTTTTCCGTGGCCACACATTTCAGCGTTAACCTTTTAGTGTCGACGAAAGTTACTCGTAGGGACCACGGACGTATATATGCGTTCGCCAATTTTTTCGATTTTTCACATACTGCAACGCGATGCGTCCGTCTCCAGGGATAGCGCGCCGTCCCCTCGAAGCGCTTAGGCCAAGAGTATTCAGCGCTCAAAGGGTTAAAGAGCGCATGCTAAGACATTATAAATACCCTAGAATACCCTTTATTTATAAATATTTTTTGGAGAAAATTTTTTTCCTTCGAAAACATTCAAGCAGCTTGGATTCTTCGCCACGTCGCGTAGCATGCAGTGATGTTGCGGCGCTCCGTTCAGTGGAAATATCGCGACGGAGAACCCGCCCGTAGCGAAAGGGTTAAATTGTTTAACATGTTCGGGACGGGGCCAGAATTCACTGGCCGCACCGTGAGACGGGGTTGTTTTTCGTGCTCGATCCCATTTCGGGCGGGATACCCGGGCATGGCAAGAAATGTTCGCAGGGAATGTTATAGAAAATTGTCAGAACGCCTGAGCACCGTCATAGCCACACAAAAAGCCAAGCGCGTTACTACATTTTGCCCTTTTTGCGACAATCAGCCGGCTTTGCGTATACAATGTTTTGAAGAAATTCACGAAAAGGAACAGTTTTCTTATGTTTATAAACATGTAAATAAATTTGTTAATTACAATAATCACCTTTTTATTAGATTGACACTGGCGTGTACCACCGGTGGTACATCCCGTCACGAACGTGTTAAATCCCCGGTTTCTGGAGATTTTTTCTTTTATCCGTACTGCTGCACCCTTCAAAAATTCATAAAGTATCTCCTAATTAATTTGATGAATTGAAATTTGTAGAGAATGCTCAAATATGATCCTAGCGCTGCTACAAATTTGCGTCAGTCAAAATGCCGCGTGCGTTATTCGAAGCGAGAATGCGATAATTGTGCAAACAGGTCGGGGGGAGCAGGATATTCGAGGTTGACTTCAAGGTGGCCGTGTCAAAAGTGTTTTTTTGACGTTTCCTTTAAAGTTGGCAAGTAACCTCGTTTCATAATCGCACACGATCATAATTTTCGGTGGAAAAATCGTGGAGTCGGCAGCAATTTATCCCGTTAACCATGGTTGCTCGACGGAACCCGCGGAATCGGAAGCGCTCGACCAAGCCGTGACAGAATTTGTTATGGCTCCCGAAGGATGGCTCGCGAGATTGGTTAACCGGAAATGCAGAAGACAAGTACCGACGGTGAGGCTAACGGCCGCCAAATGCAGCGTTGACAATCAGGGGAAAAGAAGCGACGGGGACAGATGTCACGCCGACGTACCGAGGTGCGTATATTTATACGGTGTGCGATTTGCATACGAGGGATAGGTTAGGTTATAAACGGGAAACAGTCGTTTCGTGTGTATTTCAATCGGCGATAGCATGCTTCACTCTGTTAAGCCGTAAACTGTCGCGCGATAATTTCTATTTGCGTACGCACGTCAAACGATGCACGTTTTATTCGTTCGAACGATTCGAACGAACCGTCCTAAATAACGATAAATGTTGCCACGCGGTCCGTCGTCGATTTAACAGGAGGTCGATAGCACTGTTCAAACGGTAAGATACACGATGATCGAATGGGAAAATGTTGGAAGGTACACACGTTCGATGGTTCCCTAAAATTGAT
Source organism: Tetrapedia diversipes (assembly GCA_033822845.1). Lineage (NCBI taxonomy): Eukaryota > Metazoa > Arthropoda > Insecta > Hymenoptera > Apidae > Tetrapedia > Tetrapedia diversipes. Next base: position 128,914 of record JAOPTO010000534.1, on the reverse strand, counting down.
CGTTCCACGGTTTTATCCAATTTTAAGATTACGGGTCGAAATACATTATCGGTTCGTTCCTATTTCGGTTCACTGACCACATTATGATTTTTGCTTATGCTCCACTCTTATCCTTGTCCTCGACAAGTGTGATCGGTCCTCGTACTCCTCAAGGATTCTGAGTAATTAGCATTTTCCTTAAAACGGCAATATTTGTTATCGAGCGATTAGTATCTCACAATTAAAATGGCAAAGAAAAAGACACAATAGATCGGTATGGATTCATCCCACCGATGAACCGAAGGAGAATATTTTACGTTATACTTAGATATACGATCAGGATACATTCGTGCAGGTTCGGATAAGTTCGATTATTCCAGTATAGATTGACGATCGACCGAGACACGACTGAAGTTGCAGCATGTCATAGTTATAACAGTATTGTCATGTTGTGACACATTCAGATGTACAGTGTAAACACGTACAGTCTAAATCAGCCATACTCAACTCGCGGCCCGAGAATATTTAATAAAAGCAACTTTAAGTTGGTTCTTGTTCTATATAAATATTTCTATTTTGTTTCATTTATATATTTATTCATATTTTGTAACTAAAACGCTGTTTCAAAAATATACTTATATCACCAATATAAGTATATTCCAAATAAAATGTATTACTTTTACATATTAATTCATATAGCGACAAATTAAATCAAATAAATATATATATATATATGGGCATAAAAATCTTCAAATAATTCAGTACTCAAAGGGTTAACCCCTTGACATACAATGACGATTTAGAGTCGTCATTTATTTCATGTACCCCTGTAGACTTTGACTGAGTCTGATATTAAATTATTCAATTATTTCACTCGTGCGTCGATTCTGTTTTGTTTAGAATATTCAAGATGCTCCTCCCTCCCCCCTTTCAAAAAGAATTTCAAAATAAAATGTTCTGTTTCCAAACTCGCACATAACCGTTCAGTTGAGCCAAATTAAATAGTATTTTTTGAACGCGTCAAATTCCATTTTATTTGTACGTCAACGTGTTAACCCCTTCACTGCCAACTACTAAATATCTCGTAATGTGCGTTACAATTTAGATTAATTACAAATAGCACTTAGAACAGGAATTTTATTCAGTGACGCCAACTACGAGATATCTCGAACTGTTTTTTTTTCATTTTCAAATTACGGTAAATAACATTTCAATATTACATCCGTAACTTAATGTTATTAACACGTTCCGTGCCACGTGTACTACCGGTGGTACACGCAGTCATATTTATTTAATGCGTTGAAAACATATATTTTATTACAAATATAATTCTGTAAACTATATTTCTACCTAAAAAATGAAGCATTATACAAGATGCAGTATAAAGCAAAACACATAAGTTTATTTAATTGTTATATATACAATAATTAATAATTACATTTAATGGTGCATTTAGTCAAAATATCAAATGGCCTGAACGACAAGTCAAGCAAAAATGGCTTGGCACGGAACGTGTTAAATTTTGCTAAATTCCGTGTTTTCTTTAAGATAAAATCCTGACATTCAGGGCAAGACATTTTAAATTTGCAATTTGCATTTTAACCCTTTGCACTCGGCTGTCCCCTCTCACGGGACATCGTAATCCTAGCATATGATAGTTTCGCAAATTTTCAGACTTTAGTTCAGACCCGAATGTTAAATAGTCATATATGTAAATTTTAATATACGACTTAACTAAACTAAATGAAGTTCAATATACGTGAATCATAGTAAATATTTCGAATTTGAACATTTTTGAAGTTAGTATCATTAACACGTTCCCTGCCGGACACTTTTTTTAAGACTTTCCGTTCAGGCCAGCGTGGGGCGTATACGCCCCACATTTTTTTTATGGTTGACACAAGCATGTTTTTTGTGGTATAATACACAATATTTCAGTAATTTAAAAGAAAGGCATATCTCTTCATAAATTTAAACCAGAAAAGCGATCATTTTTATTTTATTTGACAAAATATTGTTAAAAATATGCCTTTTTTTAAAGGCTTTTTTCCGGCGTGGGAGGAAATTTTAGCATGGGGCGTATACGCCCCACGCGGCAGGAAACGTGTTAAACGACTAACGGTCACCTCTCGATTGCAAAGGGTTAAAAACTCAACCGAATCACGCTTGGCGCCGAACGTGTTAAACGGATACGAAAAACCCGCGCGAGCCACCGGGAGAGCAGCCGGTGGACCAGCGCGCTGCAGCAGCGGTTCGAATATGAGCGCCGTTTCGGCAATCGATAGGGCGGAGAGGCTCGTGAGGCGTCGACTCCCCTCGTGGAAGTTCGCACGGCCACTAATCAATTCCGGAGCCGGGCGCCTTTCGTGTTTATCAACAAGTGCCGCATACAGCTTGCTTTTCGCCGTCAGCTTCCGTGACACGGCGCACTCGTTCGCTCGCCGGAGCCTCCTCCGTGGTGGCAGCAACCCTTCTTTCGTCGCGTCGCGTCGCGTCAGTGGTTTGCACGAGGAGTCGCGCTCCTCGATGGACGAGGTTAAAAACGTCGGAGCGTGTCCTCGCGCGCGGACATTGTCTCCCTGTTTCTTTGCCGCGTGACAAATCGTGCGTGCGTGTTTTTCAACGCCGAAGGTTAGCTCCGCCCGTTCCTTCGCTTCACTCCTTCCTCCTCGTTCAACGTCTGTTTTAAGGTCAATTTGTGCTACCGACGAGTCGAGAGTTAGCCAAACAAATCTTACACGTGTTTGGAAATAATGACAAAACGCTATCGATACGTGTTTCGACGGTGTACGCTCGACTTATACCCAACTTATGCTCGGTCGTCGGTAGCGTATATGGACCATTAACCCTTTGATTGCTAAATACTCTCGGTCGAAGTGCTCCGCGTGGACGGTGCTCTATTAGCAATTGTGTTGCTCTAAATGGGAGATCAGAAATATTGACAAATTCATATACGCGTTCATAATCCACGCCCATAGTAGTCAAAGGGTAAATGGTCAATTTATGCTACCAACAATCCAAACAAATGTCACACATGTCTGGAAATAATGACAAAACGCTATCGATACGTGTTTCGACGGTGTACGCTCAACTCATACTCAGCTCGTGCTCGACTCGTCGGTAGCATATATGGACCTTTAACCCTTTGACTGCTAAATATTCCCGATCGAAATGCTCCGCGTGGACGATGCTCTATTAGCAATTGTGTTGCTCTAAATGGGAAATCAGAAATATTGACAAACGCATATACGCGTCCATAATCCACGCCCATAGCAGTCAAAGGGTAAATGGTCAATTTATGCTACCATAAGTCAAACAAATCTTATACATGTCTGGAAATAATGACGGAACGCTATCGATACGTGTTTCGACGGTGTACGCTCGACTCATACTCAGCTCGTGCTCGACTCGTCGGTAGCATATATGGATCTTTATTTGTTTCTTGCAAGGCCTTCGGTCTCGTTGTCGGTTTTTTCCAGGTACCTCGGTTTTCTGAGAGTCGGAATCGTTCGAGCACTATTAATAAACGCCACGGTGTCGTTGCACGCCGGTGCACTCGGCCGGCGTTGTTTTTCGTAGGATTCCAAAGTCACAGGGTCGACGACGTTGTTCCACAAGGGCAATTTCCCTTTCCACGCGCTTCTCGTACTTTCGCAAGGCTTGAATCGTAGGAAAAGTTGGTTGGCTCGTTTTCGCGAGGCTGGTGAAAATTTTGTAACTTCCGGAAGATGATCGAGAGGGTTAGGTCAGGAAAGGTTGAAGGTTATCCTGGTTTATTGGAGTAGGCGATGATGTTAATTGTTCTTCGTACCATTCGTTAGGAGTGTTGGAGCTGGAGGTGGTGTACGTTTAAACTTTGAAGTATTTTGAAGTGCTTGTGCATAGATCAATATCAAATTCTTCCTTGAATTCGGAACAGACTCGTTATGTAGTTTGGTATAATAATTTTTTTTTTTTATTAAGTATTGGTAACTTTAGAAAAAGTTTTGTTAAGTGTTGGCAGGAAATTGTATGTGAGAAAATATTTTGCTTTCTTGTTGGCAGAATTGTCTATTAGTAGGACTTCTTTGAAATCAGATGGAAAATTGTATGAAAATATACCTAATTACACGGGAAACAAATCTTGATTCGATAAAAGATCATGATAAGATAATTCCTAAAGTGCACGACAATAATTTAAAGATATTCTATACTTTAATAGTTTAGTATTAAAAACACAATAGTACTAAATTAATACACAAAATTTGCGTTCTGTGCTAATCAATAAATAGTGTTCTACCATAATAACAATAAAAATGAATGTACAGACAATATTTGCAGATCATAGAACTATGTTCTACATTGTCCTCTCGCCTTTAAGTGTTGTGAACAATGGTCTTCGCTTTTCACACCATAATCATCCTTAATACTTTAGGCCTGAATAGATGGGGACTTGGCCATAAAAACTTTAAACTTTTGTCTACTACTGTACATCGAAATGCTAAATACTTTCCCAAACCAAATCATGCCATAAGCGTTTCGCCTTTGAACGGATAACAGACACTTTTGTCTGAACTGGATCGTGTTGGAAACGGAACCTCTCAACTACTTAACACTAGAACTACCAGAGCAGTTAAAATGACCAATTGGTGATTATTCATAGCAGCCTTATAAATTTATTATGGTAAAGTTTCCAAAATTTACTATGATTTTCTGCAGAAAGTATAAATAAAGATTTGTTTTTTTTTTGTATTTAATACCTTTTCATGTAATTTTCAATTTGATCTCTTCCATGCAAATAATTACACTATAATTGTCAGTGGTTCTAATGTTAACACTATTCCTACCACGACCGGTCAGATGACCGTTTTTAAAATTTCGATTAGAATTTCATACATACAACGTAATTAAATCGCCTTTAAACTTTAGACTTTTCCTCAAATATACGTATAATACAGTTTTCAATATTCACTTCTTTTTTATTGTTTATTTTTTGAGAAAAATTTGTAGTCTGTTTACCGTAGGAATGTCGCGGTGGGAATAGGTATACGTGAGGTGTCGGTAGGAATAGTGTTAAGAAACGAAAATCCTTGTTTCCCGACAACAACGTTTATATTTAATACTAGAACTATCAGATCAGTCAAAATGATCAATTAGTGATAGTAGCCTTATAAATTCACTGTGGTAAAGCTTCCAAAATTTACTACGATTTTCTGCAGCAAGTATAAATAAAGATTTGTTTTCTATGTATTCAATATCTTTTCATCTAATTTTCAATTTAATCTCTTCCATGCAAATAATTACACTATAATTGCCGGTAGTTCCTAGTGTTAATAATATAAATTGACCATTACGGTCGTTCCATCGTTTCACTTTATACCATTGGCTTCAATGCACTCCCCTGCTGTCATCGAATCATCAGATCTTGGCGTCCCTCGGTGTTCCTTTGTTCGGTCGTTATTTTTCTGCGCCAGACGAGCTTTCAGTGAGACGATTATTTTGATTCCCACGGACTTTATCCGACAACAGCTCCGCCGTGAAACGTTTCCACGAAACATCGGGACGAAGCCCGTTCATAATTATTTTCGGTGACTCCGTGTTAACGCGAGCACCGTTTTATTTAAGGATCCTCGATCGCCTTCGGAGATCTCCTTGCATCCTCCCTACGTGTGTTTACGCGCGTAAATATTTCGCTCCGCGGGGAACGTACCCATACTTTGCCCACCTGCTCGTCATAATTTAACGTCCCACGTTACAATCAGATTAATTGAGCTTTTCGCATCGGGACGAAGCGTCGCGAGGCAGGTTTATCACGTTTTGGCAAGCGGATCCAGCTTCTGTCATCTCTCCATCCTGCTTCTGGGATCCTCGCGCAGGTTACGCGCGCGCTAATTTCAAACCTGTGTCTTCACGTTACCGATAATTGACAGTGTGTTCGAGAAAAGAAAATTGTTAAATTGTTCACAGTTCGATCCAAGTTTTTCGAAGATGTAGTAATTGCGAACTGAACGTTTCGTCGATGAACTTTTGTTTTATCAAATTAATTTACAATGTCAGAAAGTTTGTACGTTTCCCTTCTTGCGTCTTTAACCGTTTGAGTGTTAAAGAATTTTTTTGTATATATATATACTAAAAATGCGGGATGAAATGTGTGGTTATTTTTTTTTTTGGAAAATAATAAAAACGCAGATAATTGATTCTAATTATTACATGAGAAGTCATTTTCAGCAAAAAAAAAAAATTTTTAGAATTATCTTTTAATATCATAGTCATTTCAAGAAAAATCAGAATTTGACATGGTGCTTTTTGTAATTATTAAAAAATAAAATAATGTAAAATAATTTTTAATTTTTATATTGTCGAAGATCACTACTGAATGATATTAATGGAAACCAAAATTAATATGAACACAACCGCTCTCAATTAATGCGAAAATTATAGTGACAAACAGCGCGATCGCGCTTTTTCGCATTTTTGGCAAAACATAAGAGAATTGAGAACGCACTCAAACGGTTAATGTTAACCCTCTATGGGCCCGTGTAATTCTCAGGTCACATGTTAATTTATTGACATTTTAACAAATAATTTTAGTTTTTTTTTTCATGAGATGGCGTATACATATTAACACATTGTATACCGGTGGCATCTGAGGCATTTAAAACTGTAGGTGAAGAAAATATTTAAAATTTTATACATTATTGTAAAACACTAAAATTGGTTTGCATATTCATTATATGCAATTTAACGATAACGAAAAATAGAAACAAACAAATCGCCAAACAAAAGAATGTTGTATTATCGCAAACCCGGCGCTAAAGCAACAGACTTCCAAACCCGCGTTTTCGCGGGGCCGGCATACAATGTGTTAATTCTATAATATTGTAAAATGTGAAATTGTTTAACACTAGATTGCCGGAGTGAGTCAATTTGACTCACTTGTGATTCTGTCAAGTTCAAGTATTATGTGAAAGGAATGGAAGTAAGGGCGTTCGTGCTGAATGTAATAAAAAAATCTACGGAAAATATATTTTAAAAACAGCATGTATATGTGAAAATTGTTTTGAACAAACTTTCTTAAAAGTAAAGTTTTATTTTTTTTTTAAACTTCAATTTTCATGTTTGAGTCAAATTGACTCATTTCAGGCAAAATAGGTATATACCCAAGATCCGGCAATCTAGTGTTAAACTGGGACATTTTTTTTCATCTGTATTTATAGGATTATAATTGTTGATTTTCTGTTCCATTTTTTTTTTCATATTTGAGACAAAAATTCGGTCCATATGGGGTTAACACTTAGCCGACCGAATGGTGAGACCTCCAATTCTTTCCTCTGCCATTGATTCTATTTATTTTTGTTATTAGTTAGTCTTGAATTAGTGTTGTTCACAGTTCATCAAATACATTTTCTGTTTTTTCAAAGTACAATTTTTAATAAATTCGACTCCAATTAGAGACTAACTAATAACAAAAGTAAATAGAATCAATGGCAGAGGAAAGAATGGGAGATCTCCCCACTCGGTTGGTTAAATGTTAAGACAAAATATTCTTATAAAACAAAGTCCTTTCAGTTTCAAGAATTTCAAGTTTCGAAGGTCTCTAGAGTTTCCAAAATTTTCCCCCACTTTCGATTCGAATTTCGTCGATTTAAGAATTAGCTTCTAAGCTATCCTCACAGAACACTCCAAAAGAGAAATCAGTTAGAAAATTGTTAGTTAATTTTGATGAATCCTTCCCTCCAACTATTTCTCTGCTAAACTCGCCCAATGAAAAAGAAAAGAAAACAAAATAAATTTCTTCTGGATCGTCATGCAGTTACGAGAGTGAAGTGAAGTGAAGTGAATCAGCGAGTTTTAGTGAATCTGGTGAACAAAAAGAAGGTGAACATAGGTGAAGACAATCTTGACCGGAATCTTAATCGAACCGACACCGACCGATCGTGTCGAAATGCGTCACATCGTTTGATGGATCGGTTCCGTTTCTCGTATCGAGACAGGAGATCCCGCGATGCGTCGATTAATCGGCGAGGGGTGCGATCGAGGAGGGTGGCAGCGAAAACATGAGAAAAGGGGCGCGGTTTTCGGAAAGCGGCCGTCACTATAAATAGAGGCGCCTCGTGCGTGCGTGCTATGCTTTTAAACATAGTTTTGGCAGCGCGAAACGTCAAACCGCCTCGGAGTGGCAACGCGCGTGGATCGTTTCGCGAGTTTCACGGAAAACGTTGGCCTATTGCTCTGTTAAACGCTCGTCCCGGTCCAGATCGCGCGACAGATCGGTGATTCTTCGGGTGTTCGCGAATAAAATGTGAGACTTCGTCAGTGAAATCATCGTTAAGAAAAGAAAAATAAAAAAAAAAAGAAATCGTTGGTGCCTTCGTTCGTCCATCTCTGAGGAGCAAGGGATAAAAGGTTTTCAAAAGTTTTCTTTTTTTTTCTTGAAAAGGCGATTAAAACCCCAAGGAACTCCAAGTTAATGGAACGTGTTCGATGCGAGGTCTTTTCTTTTTTTTTTTCACGAGAGGAATGAATCGATAACTCGAATCGAATAAATCGGTGGGTTTATCGCGACCCGTTTCGAAGGCTGTGCGCTCTTTTCTTATCGGTTAGAGCAGGAGAGAGAGAGAATAGAGCGAGGCACGAGGAGTTGAGCACGAGAGAAGGAAACACGCAGGGGAGGAAATGAAAAGTGCGTCGGAGAAGCGCGACAAGGAGAACCAGCGGCCGATGGAGACCAACCACGAGGTCGACGAAAACGCGCAGGATGTCCAGGACGAAGAGTAAAAATCGCCATCACACTAACAAAAACGCTCGTCCTCGCGTTCCGTGCGTGTGCTCGTCGCTCTGTGTCAGGTTTCCGGTCCACGTTCCCGAACGCACGTTTTAAAGACGCTTTCGATGCTCGCACGCTTCTTTGTAGCCGTTGTTACTTTTAGCGTTATTGCTGCTGCTGAACGTTGTTTATCTCATCGAATACTATTCGTCATCATTAGATTACGGATTTTTATGTATTCCTGAGAAATTTAGACACCTAATAGGTGAAAATACAGAAAATATCCAAAATGAAGCAGACATTGTAACATTTAGAGAGGGAAAGAAATTTTTATGTAGCATTTCAGTTTTCTAATTTTTTTAATTAAGTTATAAATTTGCATAAAAATCCGCAGTTTAATCATCATTGTTACTGGACATTTTAGCTGTTACTTTTATCGAACAGTATCATTATTGCTGCTGATGAACGTTGTTTATCTCATCGTATAGTGTTCGTTATTATTAGATTATAAATTTTTATGTATTAATGAGGTTTTTGGGTACGTAATAGATGAAAATACAGAAAATATCTAAAATGAAGCAGGCATTGTAATATTCAGAGAGTGAAAAAAATCTCTACGTAGATTCCACTTTTCTAATTTTTTTGATCAAGTTATAAATTTGCATAAAAATCCGCAGTTTAATCATCATTGTTACTGGACATTTTAGCTGTTACTTTTATCGAATAGTATTATTATTGCTGCTGCTGAACGTCGTCTATCTTATCGTATAGCGTTCATTATCATTAGATTACAAATTTTTATATATTCATGAGAAATTTAGACACCTAATAGGTGAAAATACAGAAAATATTCAAAATGAAGCAGACATTGTAATATTTAGAGAGTGAAAAAAATCTTCACGTAGATTCCACTTTTCTAATTTTTTTAATCAAGTTATAAATTTGCATAAAAATCCGCAATCTAATTATCATTGTTAGTGGACATTATAATTATTACCTTTATCGAACGGTATCATTATTGCTGTTGTTGGACGTTGTTTCTCTTATTGAATAGTCATCATTGTTAATTGGACTCTTTAAGTGTTACTGATAGTGAACACTGTCACGTTTATTGAACGGTATTGTTACTATCGCTAAATACGTAGTTTTACTACTACTGAAAACTATTATCGTTACCTTTACCGAATAATATGACTATTATATTATCCTTATAGAATACCGTCACTGTCACTTTTGTTAGGTACTGACACTATTATCAAATACTACTTGTCATTCTTGTTGAACGTCGTTACATATAATTACACTTACATTACATAAAATTAAACTTACGTTACATACAATTAAATACTTTAACGATCGTTGAATACTGTCACTGTTACTCTTATCAAATACTGTCACTGTTATCGACACTCTATCGGCACTAGTACTATTACTCTTATCGAATACAGTTACTGTTACCAAATACTGCGGTGTTATTTCGTCAGACGAACGATTATCTCGTGTTTCAGTTGTTTCATCTTGTTTCAGTATTTCTTGGAAAGTGTGTTGTTTTTTCAAAACGAGGTGAGGATATTTTTTGGAAACAATGTCGAAACATTCCGGTGAACTGCGATCAGTCATTGCAGCTTGGCTGGACCTGCAAGAGTAGTTGCAAAATCCGCAATTGGCACCGGTCGGCGATACGATTTCGGTCAAATAAATAATCTTGTTGTTGCGAGCGTTCGGTGAAATTGCTGAGAATATTTGCAGCCAGTAAATTTCGAAAAGTTGAACGCTCTTTGCAATACCCTGGTTGAACGTGGACAGGTGGTTACCGTGAAAAAGACGCAGGTGATCGAATTTTTATTCAGCTCAATTTCGATCTATAAAATCAACTCTTATGCATTCATCGCCTGCATTTTTATTGTAACTTTTAAACGTTATCGCTTACAGAAATGCATTAGGTTATCCCATAAGCAACGAGAATGTTTTAAACGATGGAAACATTGTTCTCGCTTTGAACAATAATTTTTTATTTCTCAACTAATTTTTCAATCTCTTACAACACGTTTCAAATACTCAAATTGATATACCTACCTACCTTTTAACTCATCAATACATATTTTATTCACGATGACAATTGTGAATATAACTAATAATAAGATCTATTCATATAATATAGCACAGTGTTACATGATTCAGAAAGAGTCGCATAACTGTTCCCTACCAGCTGAGTTATAAGGATAAATGAATAAGAATTTGAAAATAGAATATCCGCGTTACTCGTGGGATGACCTATGATAATATCTCCGTTGATTCCACGACGTCTATAAATTTCTTTCCCATCAAACATCACGTTTCTCCACTATTGATCGATTCAAATTTACCGTGTCTACCTTGCACGTTCGAAAGTGTAGGCAATTGATTCGACAAACTGCAGCGTCTGCTGCTCCGAGTAACAGATTCTTGAAAAGCACGAAAGAATAGAGGCGTCGAAGATATCGTGGAACGTCGACGAGGAAGCAAAGCTGATTGTTGCTGCTAATTGTTAATCACGACGAACTGTTTTTCGTTCAAACGATTTCAATTTCCATTTGGATTTATTTTCGAGCAGGCTTGGGCGCATTTTACTCGAAATAAAATAACGAATAACGAGTTATTTCAAGTACTTTATTATTTTTATTTTACAAGCAACTTTATTTTGTGCGTAGCTCAAATTAATTATTTTCAAATAATTTACTTTTGTTAATTACTCAAGTAAAATAAGTGGTTCGACGTAAGTGGTCGTTAAACCAAATTATTATTCAACTCACGCTATAGTACCGATATAAATTAGGAATGTTAGAATTTATTTTGGTATTGCGAATAGAGGAAAATTTATATGTTTATCTGTAAATACAATAATTACCTATATTTCTGATACAATTTGAAATCAATTATTTAAATAAATATTCGATGAAAAAAGAATCATTTTACTTGACGATCAAATGACTAAATAATCCAAGAAAAAAGTTATTCGTCTGTTCGAATTAACACTAGATTTACGGGACCCCGTCAATTTGACGGATTTCGAATTTCACGAGCAAGAATTGCAAAGATGATTACTATTATTCTTAGCAATTTTTGTTGACTATTATTAATAGAGTGATACAAAGTACACTCTAATCTATTTCCCTCTAAGCTCTGCAATTTAAAATTCTGCACGATGTACACCTATTTCTTAATCATATGTATATTACAAATAAGATATACAAGAAACGTCCGTAAATCTAGTGTTAAGTAATCGATAATTATTTAAAATAAAATAATAAAGTAATGCGTTACTTCAACGACCATCTTTCAAATCGTTTATTTAGCTAACGCCCAGGCCTGTTCGCGAGCATCGCTTGTTATTCATGCGTTATTCATCTATTGTTAATTAACCTTGAATCCGAGGCGACGCTTCCCGACGTTCGATTTTCATTTCTGCGACATTGGCCAGCAACGTCCGCGACCAGCTGATCGTGAAAGGGGAATTAATGCGCGTTACTCGGGGAAATTGGCGCCACGCCAATGGACAGCCGATTGATGGTGCCGCGAATGACAACGCGCATCTCGCGCGTACTCTTTCTCGTTCTTTTCTTCCATTTTTCTTTCTCTCAGAGAAACAGAATCGTGATTCTTATTTTTTTTGTACCGCAGATACAGGAAGGACCGTTGTAGACGACCGGTAAGGACGAGCTGTTTTCGGATTTTTAGGTTAAGTACCGTACAACGACAATGAACCTTACTCTCTTCCATTGATGTACCAATTTGAAAGAGATATTTTGTTTTTCTTTTGTTTTTTTTGGGGCAGGCAGGGTGGTGGGGGATGCGAAAAAAAGAATTTCTTCGAAGATACGACTTGTGTGCCATGTTTAAATATTTTCTTTTTTTGTTTCTTTTGAACGTGTTCCCTGCCAGGTTGCGTGTACTGAAAATGGTATGCGTTTTAATGTCGTTGCTCGAGCATCCGGTGTCCGAGGGTTAATTTGGACAATTGTTCTCATGTATAATGCAGAGCTGGAAAGATTGCATCTGGATTGTCAGAGGGGCAAGAGAGGTCTTTCGCTATCTTCGCTCAATCGCACATTTCCCTATCAGCATTGTAGGTTATCACACCGTTCCTCTCTATCTCGACGCGTTTCATTCACTCTCCTCGTTTCACGATCTGTTAGTAGTCGTGACGATTTTGACCAATAGTATGACGCTACGGCCGAAAATTCATGTGAGATTAGACGGACTTATCCTTACCTAGACCCCTAATTCTTTCAAATGCAATCTTTCCAATTCTGCACTACAGTTGTTATAGCTTTGGCCAATAATAGGCTATGATCGAAAACGTTTTGCAAGATGAGGTGGATTTATCCCGACTGATGAATTTAGACCCCTAGAATTTTTTTAGCTTTAATCTTTCCAGCTCTGCACTACAGTTGTCATAGCTTGGGTCAATTTTAGGCTACGATCCTAGATCCCTAGAAGTCTTTTATCTTTAATTTTTCCAGCTCTGTACTATAGTTATGACAATTTTGTCTAATAATAGGCTACAGTCGAAAATATTTTGTAAAATTAGGCAGGCCTATCCCACTGATGAACCTAGACCCCTAATTCTTCCAAATGCAATCTTTTCAGCTCTACACTACAATTGTCATAGCTTTGGCCAATTTTAGGCTACAGTCGAAAATATTTTGTAAAATTAGGCAGGCCTATCCCACTGATGAACCTAGACCCCTAATTCTTCCAAATGCAATCTTTTCAGCTCTACACTACAATTGTCATAGCTTTGGCCAATTTTAGGCTACGGTTGAAAATGTTTTGTAAAATTAGGCAGGCTTATCCCACTGATGAAACCTAGACCCCTAATTCTTCCAAATGCAATAATTCCAGCTCTGCACAGTACCTGTTAATTAATTAACGTGTACCGGAAACGGTATACACGTGGCAGGGAACGCGTTAACGCAACCATCAATGGTCGTCTGCATCGTTTCGCTTGCTCCGTGTACTGGGTCCCCTCTGTTTTGCATAGCTTTTTGATTGCGATCGGGATCTGCATGCTGTATGCCGGTTTGCCAATGTAAATCGTGTTCTGTTTGACTTGCAATCCGTCCACGCTCGTATACTTACCCCACCCCACCTGCCCACTCTGACCGATAATTGAGCTTTGATTGTCGGTGTTGCGGTTTAGTGTGATGCCACCGAGCAACAAAAGCGTGGACGAGGTCATAAACGAGGCGTTGTTGGAGAAGCTCCGAACCTGCGTTTCCAAGCCGCAGGAGGTAGACACCTTCAGGCACATCGCAACTAAGATTCATGCTCGCGTCACGTCTGCAGGTAACCATGTTTTATGTATCTCTTGTTCCTTGTTTTGTTTAACGCTAGAACTAACGACGATTAAAGTTATGCTTATTCGTGACAAACAAATCAAATTGTAAGTTATATGAAAGTTTACTTGATACAGTGGAGACAGATATTCGTTTGTAATTTTTATAAGAAATTATTGAAAATTTTCGAACGTGGTCCAATTTACAAAATTTCTGTGAGATAAGCGCGAATTAGCCATTTTGATAACTTTGGTAGTTCTAGTGTTAATTATTTATTTGTACGTAAGGTATATTTATTTAACACGCAGGAGAGGAAAAGAATATTGATATAGTAATATGAATAATATTTATATAAATGTGTTGATGATTATAAGAGGTGATTATAATTGAATCGCCTGGAAATAGGTCAAATAACAGAAAATAAAAACATAAAATTTAAATAAATTAAAATAAAAATTAAAATTCAATTTGAATTATTTTTGTAATCATCGGCAGAAATAGGACAATATATAAAGAAAAGACAGAAATAATGTAAACAACATCCATATAAATAGAATAACACATAAAAAAGAGAGAAATAATTGTAATAGCACGCTGTAAACGAATACCCAACATTCACGATAAAAGCTTAACATATAATAATGTAACTAAATAAATAATCGATATAGTAATATAGCGACAATCATAATAACAGGAAACGAAAAACAGATAATAAGGAAGGATAAGTAATTATAGTTGGTGACATATTACGAGAATTATCTGCCCTGCCTTTCTGTCTTCTAACTTTCACGATCGCGGAAATCAGGCTTTTATATTATTAACACATTACCGACCGCTCGTGGTTCAACTTATTCCATACATACTCCCCACCGGCTCATTTTAGCGTGGATGCATCGCTAATGAATTGATTACAATTATTTTTTTGCGTAATTGTTAGTTTAATGTTTCTTTACAGTATATGTATGATATCGCTCGAAGCAGTCATCTTCGTGTAAGGAAACATCACAAAATTTACAGACTAAGCATGTAAAAGCCGATTAATAGGCTTCCGGTCGGTAAAGTGTTAATACTCACTACATGTTGACTCACAGAGTTTATAAATCTATAATTGTTTCGTTTAAGTAAAATTTTGAAACGGATGCAGTTTTTACCGTTAAAAATCAGTTTCTCATTTTGAAAACGATCGCGGACCAACTCGAAACGAGCCTCGAATGCAATAGCGAACTTTTAAAACGAGCCTAAACAGATTGGACACTTTAAGACTTTCAGACGGGTGCCTGCTAAATCGCTATTTTTACCGCGAACGTTGGCTTCCGTTTTATCGGGTTAATCACCAGAAACTTGCACAATTTATTATCCGGTACCACGTCGAGGGGGTGCATTGCACGGGTGGAGGGCACCCCTTTCTCGTCAGCAGTTCGGGAGCACTCGACACGTTTCCGTCCCTCGAGTTCTCGTTCCCAATTCCTTTTCCGCGTCGCGACGAACCTAACCTGGGTTAATTCTCTCTCGCACGGACTTTTTCGACGGAAACGAGTTGCACTCTCGTGTCGAACGAAAAAAATAAGGCAAAAAACAGATTACAGCCGTTATGATGGAGCAACGAAAAGTTAGATCGAACGTTGCACGTTTGTCTGAAATTGTGTTTATTGCTGCGTTGTACACAGAGAATTGAATAGAGTAATGGAAGGTTCAATCGAATATTGTCCACATGTTTAGAATAGTTTCTGTAGATGTGTTATTCAATTTAGCGCTGTATAGAGCGTTGAATAGAGTAATGAGTAATGGCAATTTAAATCAGATATTGCACACTTATCTGGAATTGTATCTAAAAGGTTCGCTGTTGAATTTAGTGTTGCATAGAGCATTGAATAGAAGTAATGGAAATTTAAATCAAATGTTGCACACTTGTCTAGAATCGTGCCTATAAGTGTGTTGTTGAATTTAGTGTTGCATAGAGAATTGTTGAATGAAGTAATTGAAGCTTAAATCGAATGTTAAACATTTGCTAGAACTGTGTCTACAGCTGTGTTATTGAATTTAGTGCTGTATAGAGCATTGAATAGAGTAATGAGCAATGATAATTCAAATCAAATATTGCATATCCATCTACAGTTGTATCCAATAAGTGAGTTGTTGAATTTAGTGCTGCATATAGAATCGTTGAATGAGTAATGGAAACATAAACCAGACGTTGCACACTCGTCTAGAATAGTTTCTATAGATGCGTTATTGAATTTAGTGCTGTATAGAGCATTGAATAGAGTAATGAGTAATGTTGATTCAAATCGAATATTGCATATTCGTCTACAGTTGTGTCTAATAAGTGAGTTGTTGAATTTAGTGTTGCATGAGAATCAAATAGAAGTAATGGAAACATAAGTCAGATGTTACACACTTGTCTAGAATTGTGCCTATAAGTGTGTTATTGAATTTATTGCTGTATGGAGTATTGAATAGAGTAATGAGTAATGGCAATTTAAATCAGATATTGCACACTTATCTGGAATTGTATCTAAAAGGTTCGCTGTTGAATTTAGTGTTGCATAGAGCGTCGAATAGAAGTAATGGAAATTTAAATCAAATGTTACACACTCGTTTAGAACTGTGTCCAATAAGTGAGTTATTGAATTTAGTGTTGCATAGAGAATTGTTGAATGAAGTAATTGAAGCTTAAATCGAATGTTAAACATTTGCTAGAACTGTGTCTACAGCTGTGTTATTGAATTTAGTGCTGTATAGAGCATTGAATAGAGTAATGAGCAATGATAATTCAAATCAAATATTGCATATCCATCTACAGTTGTATCCAATAAGTGAGTTGTTGAATTTAGTGCTGCATATAGAATCGTTGAATGAGTAATGGAAACATAAACCAGACGTTGCACACTCGTCTAGAATCGTGTCCCTAAGCGCGTATTTAAATTGAGTGCTACACATAGAGTTAACCCTATTCCTACCACAACCGGTCAAATGACCGTTTTTAACATTTCGATTAAAATTTCATAGATACAACGCAATTGAATCGCCGTTAAACTATAAACTTTCTCTCAAATATACGTATAATACATTTTTCAATATTCACTTCTTTTTTCATTGTTTATTTTTTGAGAAAAATTTGTAGTCTCTCTTACGTGGGAATGTCGCGATAGGAATAGGTGTACGCGAAGTGTCGGTAGGAATAGTGTTAATCTTTTCAGTGTCAAAGGACCGATATGCATGGATACCTGTTATAGGTTGATGTATCTTTTAAAAGTTAAAAGTTAAACACTTTAAGTCAACACTTTTAACCCTTTATAAGGCAGAAGGATTCGGAGTAATAAAATAACTTGCGCTTATATTTTTGGCATGTTTTTATTTATATAACAAAAATAAACTTAAAAGAAAAACACTAACTATTTCGGAAGTTTTGGAAAAATAGGTGGTAAAAATATTCCCACTGCCCGTCAACAGAGTCACATGCAAGCTGAATTTGAGTTTGCTGAAGTTTTTGTTGGTGGTAAATATATCGCCTCTGCCTTAAAAAGGGTTAAAGAAGTTATGTTGTCGGTTGAATCGCATGGAAATAAGGCAAATCACAAAAATTGAAGATATAAATTTTGTTGAAAAAATTTTTTAGGTAGGAATAGTGTTAAACAGAGACCATAAATTAGACTTCGTAAAGAAGCACACAGCGGTCGTGCTCTCGACCGCGAGAAAGAAAGAACAGGATTAAAATTCAGGTCGCTTTCGAACACCCGAATATTCTCCGCCTACGTCCTAGCACAGGTCACTTCACTCGCAAAAACAAACGAAAAGTAGCCGTCAGAAATGAAGCACAGAACAGGAAGCAATGTCGTGACAGGCCCATGATGAATTACGGCACCGAAACACAACCCATCCGTTTCCGCGATGCATCCTAGATAAACACATCGTGTTCGCGATCGTGTTCCCATGCACTGCACGAAATTATCGCGCGATCGAAGCCGCCGCGTTTCATTAGCTCACCGATTTAGACTCGGTTCCGTTTACGCGATCAGCGCGATCGAGGCTGTTCAAAGGGGCCATTTTGCCACCCGAGGACGGCACTTACGCCACGATTCGCTGTCGCCGGGTTTTTGGGTTCGGCGAACAGGTGTGCCAACGGTGGAACGCGCACTGACCGTCACTCGTTATTTTCGAAAAGTCGTCGCTCGATTATGTAACGGGTTTCGGTAACGCTGATAGATCGTTTGGAACGGGTCCAAGGGAGCCGAACGATACACTGTTAGATCATCGCGAAACGAATCGCGGTCGTGCCGGTTTGATAAGAATCTTTTGTTGTTCACGTTTCTTAAACAAACAGGAGTTGCACAATTTGTGACCGTTAGGATTCGTTGCTAAAAAGTTGGCTGCATTGTTGAATAATTAGTTCCGATATGTAGGAAAATTCTGCTTTAACGAGTTTAGTGGAGCGAACGATGGGACTCGGGTGTGAATAAATAAAAGTGACGTGATTAGAATATTAACCCTTTGACTACTAAAGGCGTATATATACGCCTTCACAAATCCATCGATATATACGAAAGGCGTAAATATACGTCCTCTGTATTTTTCTACTATAACACCTTTATTACTGTTTTACCGATTAATTCAACATGGAATTTATTGTCCTATGTAACATAGCAATTAAATATGCCATTATTATTTTTTAAACCGTAAGAATGGTATAAAATTTTCGGGTACTGTTTTGGTCACTAGTCGGTGGACAACCAGTCGCAGCGACTGACATGCGAAAAACGTGCCGCAGTCAAAGGGTTAATAGTATATATATTTAACCAGTTAAGTGTGTTTGACGACTATATCCGTCATGGAGATAAGGCAAAATTTTGTGTCACGACGACTATATCCGTCATGCGTAAAATTTTGTTACAATTTGATATTTAAATTGTAATTTTGGTGAAAACTAAATTATATTCGTAAAGTTTAATATATTTAGAGGTCAACACGAAATAAAAAAAACAGATGAAAATTATAAATAATTTGAGTTGGGTTTATAACTATATCCGTCATCGTCTGATTATCGCGACACACATTGGGGGGTATTTTGTAAAGAGGTCGCCACACTTAACTGGTTAAACAGTTTAACAGTAACAACTTAAACGACTTTACAACTTAGCAACTTCAAGGTTCAGAATCACACTCTTTCTACGTTCACAGTCCAAATTTTTCTTTCACGTTAGTCAAACACTTTTTGCTACGCTCTCGCATTTTCCACGTCGTATTCTTTCAAGCACTCGGTTCTTTTCATTCTAATTGTCAACCTTTCTCACTCGATACATTTGGTCACGACCACCCAGAATTCCTCGGCCGCAACGTTTTCTCAAGTACTCATCTTTCACGCCTTAGAAACACTTTTAAACATTCTACGTTCACACGACTTTCGTCCAACTGAAGCACTCTTCGGATTTTCCCAAACTCGCATCCGCTTGATCGCATTCCTACAGATATTCCATTCAAGTCGTAGTTGATTAACACTATTCCTACCGACACTTCACGTATACCTATTCCTACCGCGACATTCCCACGTAAGACAGACTACAAATTTTTCTCAAAAAATAAACAACGAAAAAAGAAGTGAATATTGAAAAATGTATTATACGTATATTTGAGAAAAAGTCTAAAGTTTAAAGGCGATTCAATTACGTTGCATCTATGAAATTCTAATCGAAATTTTAAAAACGGTAATTTGACCGGTTGTGGTAGGAATAGTGTTAACACTAGAATGATCAATTAGTAATTATTCACAGCAATCTTATAAATTCTCTATAGTAAAGCTTCCAAAATTTACTATGATTTTCTGCAGAAGGTATAAATAAAGATTTGTTTTCTATATATTCGATACTTTTCTATGTAATTTTCAATTTGATCTATTTCATGGAAATAAATACACTTTAATTGTTAGTAGTTCTAGTGTTAAGCGAGGTCAGTCAAATGTTAGAAATTTTGCAATTCGGAAAGTATTCACTGTGTGAAGATTGACTTTTATAACTTTTTAGAATTTATTTTGGTTAGAAAACACAGTTTATAATTTCGGTTTCTAAATGAAGTAGTAACTGTAATTCACAATGCTAAGTTACTTCACTTTTTTTCTATTGCTTATTTGTATATATTTAAATATATTTAAATTCTGTGACGTTCTGTTGATCGTACGCTATCGTATACACGACAAAATAACCATTATATCAGTTACGAGTTAGTGTAAAAAATTTGCGTCGATATCTGCATCTAGTTTCGAAGAAAACAGCTTGCCATATTTTATGTGCTTCACTGTGTACAGTAGCGTGAACGCTTAACTCTTGAAAGACGTATGCTTTCGGAGTGATACGATCCGTCAATATTCAAGAATCTGTTAAATTCAACTCTGAACTTACTATCTAATAATAGCTATATTCATAACAACCGTTTCTGTGAAATCCAGACATAGTAAATGGCAGCAATAACAAGCGACGCGTAAAAATCTTAACGTCTTCCCAATATACTGTATTCAATTTAAATATTTTTGTGTTCGTCTAAAAAAAAGTTTGACCCTTGATGATTAGCGTAAGTAATCAATAACATTTAACGTATTAAACGATCATTCACACTGGAACTACCGGAGCAGTTAAAATGACCAATTGGTAATTATTCAGAGCAACCTTATAAATTTACTGTGACAAAGCTTCCAAAATTTAGTATGATTTTCTGCACAAGGTGTGAATAAAGATTTGTTTTCTGTGTATTCGATGGAGGTAGTCAGAGAGATGGGGGTAGTGGGGTTTTGGAATAAATCTTAATACTGGAACTACCGGAGCAGTTAAAATGACCAATTGGTAATTATTCAGAGCAACCTTATAAATTTACTGTGACAAAGCTTCCAAAATTTAGTATGAATTTCTGCAGAAGATATAAATAAAGATTTGTTTCCTATGTATTCGGTGGAGGTAGTTAGAGAGATCAATGCACGGTTTTAAAATAGATCTTAACACTAGAATTATGGAGCAGTCAAAATGACCAATTGATAATTATTCATAGCAAACTTATAAATTCAGTATGGCAAAGCTTCCAAAATTTACTATGATTTTCTGCGGAAAGTATAAATAAAGATTTCTTTTTTATGTATTCACTATTTTTTCATGTAATTTTCAATTTGATCTCTTCCATGCAAATAAGTACACTATAATTGTCAGTGGTTCTAGTGTTAAAAAATGAGAATTCTCGTTTCCCGACAACAACGTTTATATTTAACACTAGAACTACCAGAGCAGTTAAAATGAACAATTGAAGATTACTCGTAGCAACCTTATAAATTCACTATGGCAAAGCTTCCAAAATTTACTATGATTTTCTGCGGAAAGTATAAATAAAGATTTCTTTTTTATGTATTCACTATTTTTTCATGTAATTTTCAATTTGATCTGTTCCATACAAATAAGTAATCGTCGGTAGTTCTAGCGTTAATATATCCGGTGATCCGTGGACACGGTGTCGTTGAACTCATCGTTTGGCTCGCACAACAAGCCTGTCTCGATCGAGAAAAGCTTCGTTGTTGCGTCGTATATTTCGCGTTGTCACTCTGTCACAGCTTTCGATACGT
Source organism: Tetrapedia diversipes (assembly GCA_033822845.1). Lineage (NCBI taxonomy): Eukaryota > Metazoa > Arthropoda > Insecta > Hymenoptera > Apidae > Tetrapedia > Tetrapedia diversipes. Next base: position 107,277 of record JAOPTO010000534.1, on the reverse strand, counting down.
CGCGTACGTATACGATGAATTAGGATCCTTTTTTTGGCGAGGAAAATAAATGGTAGAGACGGTTTGATTCTTTTTCGTCTGGCCACGAGTCAGTATGCTTAGGTGCTCTCAGCTGGCTTCCGTTCAACTGACCTTTTTTCCAAATCTCTCGATGACGCTCTTTTCGTCGTCGTTAGACTGCGGATTTTCATGCAATTTCACATTTTCACAATGGTAAGCAACGAAACGAAATTCAGATACAAATTCATTTCACCTTCTAAAGTTCATAATTTACATTCAACTTTTGATATTCCCATACATCGCTGCGTTTTATGCGAATTCTGTGGATATCCGCGAAATCGAATTGCCAATAAATGCATAAAAATCCGCACTCTATCGATTACGAAGCAACTTTCAAGGATTCGGCTAATAATTTTAGATAGTTTCAACGATAAGGAATAAAATTCCGTAACTTAAACTGAAAATGGAAAGGGGGTTGTACGCATGAGATGTTTATTCCGTTAATATCGGTCCTTGATGGTTCAGAATTTTGGTGGGTTTGTAGGTTGTGGAATTGAAACACGGTGAATAAACTATTATTAACGACGAATAAATTATATTTACTATTGATTAATAATAAGAGCTCCTTCAGAGACGACTCTGAGCGCACGATAAGTTGCGAGAAGCGTAGAAGTGCTTGCAAAGAGGGTTAACTGCTAATTAACGACGTGAAACTTCAAAACAAAGAAACCTGGGAAAAACCAGGGAAAAACCTGGGAAAAACCTGGGAAAAATTCCGGGACCACTTCGTTATGCCGACCAGACGACTTAGCGCAGTGACGGCAATAATAGTCAGTACGCTGATTTACTGTCCTAGGTATTATATACCCTATAATGGGTTAACCTATTTGCATCCAAGCGCGGAATATTCCTGGGATTTTCTTTCATTACCAATCGCTGAATATTTTTAATCTGCCATATAACTTTTGTGTATCAATAGTTTTAAATAGTACCATGTTAACACTTTATCAACATACGTTTTACGTATTACAATTATGTGTCGAAAAAAGCCGAGGAGCGCGAGAGGGTGTCGAAATATTATTTGTTCTTCAAATTTTTCATATTTTTAATTTGTAACTTATTATTTTATAAAATACTATTATATATTATTACTATATTATATGTATTATATAAATTGTGAGCGCACTGTCAATTGTCCGGATTGGTCAAATGCGCTGGGTTTTCTCGACAGGAAATCGCCACCACAGCCCAGACTTTTTATTATTTAACCTCTTAGGCACGGCGGAAATTTTATGCGGGGTAGAGTTCAATGCGAATTACGAGTAAATGATACGGCACTGCAATGCGTGACTTATAATGCTGTTCTTTACACGAGTACATTGGAATGAAGTGTTTGATGATTAAATTACAATTTTTCATTAGCATTTATAAAAATATTTATTTAAAAAATCTTTTAAAATTAAGATATGATTTTAACGCGCATTTTAACTTTAACAATTTATTCTAATAATTAATAGTACCATTTCAGTGTGGTACGTCTTAAAACACGGTACAAAGACCAACATCACTATAACAACGCCACTATAGTGGTGCGCCGTATAGAAAGATACATTCGCGAAAGCCACTATAATGGTGTTCAGTGCCTAAGTGGTTAAATATCATATCAATTGTCATTAATTTTTGTGGGATGTATTTATAACGTCCTAACTAAGTGAAATTAGCTGGTACAAACTATTGTCATAAACTGGTAACGAACACTCGTCACATATTTCTGACACCGAGCTCAGGTAAGAAAATCGGGTCGTCATATGTATGTGACGCTGGTAGCGAAAGGGTTAAGTAGAGTTATGGTGCAAATGGGTTAAAAATGCATGCATGTAGTTATCGATGGTTGCTCGTGATGCAGTAATCGATTATCCCCGGGGAGAACGTTGCATTAACGGTTGAACATCATCTCCTCGGGCCAGCTACTTGGCGTGAAATATCGTTGTCCAGTATTTTTCTGTGGATGGTGTTCATGGCATTGGGCGCGATTGGCCTTGCGTCAAGTCTGAAATGGGAGCCACGCATTTTGCCAATGCCCGGTATGCCTGGTACCGCACCTGTGCGCTCGATTATTCATCGTGGCAGAGACGTATAGTGTTTGGCATCGGGAGAGGCTACATTGATTCGCCCAACACTTACAATGTACAGTTGCTGTCTCATCAACGTGAAATCGATTGATCAATTTGTTTAACGAGCATTAAACTGTTGATGTCTATGCAAATTTGTATATCGGGAAATATTAACGTCTAGTCAACCAAAAAATGGGGAGATCTCCCATTTTTTCCTCTGTTAGATATCGCTTATTTAATTAAGACAATCAGTCCCATCTCCTTTAAATAGTTACACTTCTGAACCGCCACTCATCCTTTCGAATCATCCGTCCTAAACCCTGAACCGTTACTCATCCATCCAAGTCATCTATCCCATATCTATTCGTCAACTCCTGGACCCTCTCTCTATCCCTGTTGTACTTTTCCTACCCCACTACCCTAAATTCCCAGCCATATATACAGGGTGTTCGGACAGCCCTAGGCTTAAATTGAAAGAGTAACTCCCTAAGACATTCTAAGACGAAAATCAAGAGTAACGATTTTGCGTTTGAGGCTTTGTTTGCGAGTTATAACTAGTTAAAGATATCGTTTAATCCGGACCGTTCGACGTTTGAGCATCACTGTGGACTCAGCGACGTTACCGACCGAGTTGCCTCGGTTACCCGCTCTCAAGAGTCGAACGGTCCGGATTAAACGATATCTTTAACTAGTTAAAACTCGTAAACAAAGCCTCAAACGCAAAATCGTTACTCTTGATTTTCGTCTTAGAATGTCTCAGGGAGTTACTCTTTCAATTTAAGCCCAGGGCTGTCCGAACACCCTGTATATAGACAATAAGAAACTTAGGATAAGACTTTTTGTTACCAGCAGCGACGCAGTAGCTTTCGTTTCTATACTTCGTTACGTGTTAGATCTTACAAATTAAAGTTTGGCAAGAATAAAACATTTAAAAAACCCCAAACCTCGAAATCTAACACCTCGACAAAGTGCTGCCGTACTTTCGCTATTATGTAGGAATGCGATCGAGCGGATGCGAGTCTGGAAAAGTCGGAAGAGTACTTGAGTTGGGCGATTGTCGTGCGAACGCAGAATGTTTGGGCTCGAATGTTTCTAAGGCGTGAAAGATGAGAACTTGAGAAAACAGTGCGACCGAGAAATTCTGGGTGGTCGTGACCGAATGCGTAGAGTGAGAAAGGTTGACAATTAGAATGAAAGGAAACGAGTATTTGGAAGAAAGTATTGGACGGTGAAGGCAGAAAGTGTTGGACGAAAGGTTTTGATTGTGAACGTAGAAAGAGTGTTGAAGTTGCTAAGTTGTAAAGTCGTTTAAGTTGTTTTTGTTAAATTGTTTTAAATATACTTTTATTAATATTTTAATCGCTTCACTTTTATTTTTCACACCTGAATTCCATCTTCCGTTCTACGAAAATCATTTTATAGAACTTTCTTATAATTAGTTAGCCTTGAACTAGTATTGTTTATAAGCATTCCAAAATACAATTTTTAATAAATTCAACATCAGCTTAGAACCTACTAATAACAAAAGTAAATGGAATCAATGGCACCGCTTTGTCAAGAAAAAAATGGGAGATCTCCCCGTTCGGTCGGCTAAGTGTTAAGCGTTTTATTAATTATGTTATTATGATACGATTTGAGACATGGGTAAAGTTTATGTACGCCTCTGTGATTGACGGTTCGCCTGAATTTGTACCGTATTAAACTGTGAAAGGGTTAAATATTGTAAAATAACGTGTATTTGATTTAGAATACTTTTGCATAAATCGTGTGTTCTGAATTTCTTTTTGCATATTTAAGTTGTCACAAATGCATAAACATTCGCTGTCTAACGATTATTTTTCAATCAACAAACTTCTCGGAAATTTGTTTTAATTTTAATTGTTCCGTTGAAGCAGAAAAATAAGATAAATATTTTGCAGACCGACGGGTACGCGATCGCACTCTGGAGAAATTATGGCGGAAGAATTCCGGGGCAATGGAAATGTTTATCTCGACGTTGGAGGTGGGTACCTTCTTAATTAAATTTCTCTTTTCTCATCACGGCACGCTGCCAACCCTCGTTATCGTGCCTCACTTTACAGTAGTGCAGTTTAAAAGTTTAAATTTGCATTAACGCGATTTACATTTTATGCATAGACAGTGTTTACAGTTTACGAGATTATCTTTTGAACTCAAAAATTTCTATGTGCGCCTATGAGAAGATAGTAAATTGAAGGAAATGTGAGTTTTATCGGCCACAGTTCCCCATAAGTATTTCCATAAGTGACACGTATTTTCACTATTGATCGATATGACAATGTCATCGTGTGACGAACACTTCCTTTGCAAGTGATGTCCATTTAGTTCCTTTATTCCTACACTAATCATTTTCTCATCTCTGCACTATACAGGGTGTTCGGCCGAAACTGGGAGAAAATTGAAAGGGTAATTCTATGTGACATTCTAAGACGAAAATCAAGAATAACAATATTGCGTTTGAGGCTTTGTTTATGAGTTATAAGTAGTTAAAAAAACTACCTGTAACGGGCTATTTTACGCCTGAGAGCAGGCAACCGTGGCAACACGGTAGGTAAGCACGCAGCGAGGCTTAGTCATTGACGTTACCTACCGTGTTGCCACGGTTGCCTGCTCTCAGGCGTAAAATAGCCCATTCTTTTAGTTGCTTATAACTAATAAACAAAGCGTCAAACGCAATATTGTTACTCTTGATTTTCGTCTTAGAATATCGCATACAGTTATCCCTCCAATTTTCTCCCAGTTTTATTCGAACACCCTGTATATACGATGCAACCGCTCAAGGGGTTAACAAGAGAGTTGTCGCGTCGGGCGTTCGTGAGAGGCGTGTCTAATGAAACACCGCGGTTTTTGCGTGGACCGACGTTTTAATCGACGCTTCGTGGAACTAATTAACCGTGCGCGGATAACCATGTCACGATTAACATAGTTTTGCACGAAATGGCGTGGCTGGGTCGCATCAACCGCCTCGGTCCCCATTGTCTGTCCCGTCGACGGTGTTTCCTGTGGCATGCAAAACCTGGAAATCCGTTCGTTCCATTTTCCATTCCGTTAAGTGTTGCACGCACGCAGCACCGGGATAATTAACCAACCCCCCCCCCCCTCTTGTACCCTGCCTCCTTCTGTGGACTTTCGCGCGTGCACCGAACATCTCTCGATCATGTTCGAACAGGGCCGGTTTCAGCTGCAACAATTCGATGATTTTATTTTGTAAAGCCTGCTTGTTGCAGAACTGCAAGGATCACGTGATAAACTGCAGTATCGCCAGCATACTACACGAATGCATATCACCCCGCATCGCCAAGGGGAAGACCAAAGGGAACAAGAACAAAAGTGCCACAAGTAATAGCAATTTCTTTCTGGCTTCCGTCGACATGCGAAATCGCGATTACATTAGGCAATTTTTGTTCGGGCAAACCTTGATTGATCAACTTTAACACTTAGCCAACCGAATGGGGAGATCTCCCACTTTTTCGACAACAAGGGCGCTGCCATTGATTCTACTTACTTTTGTTATTAGTTAGTCTTGAACTAGTATTGTTTACAGTTCATTAAATGCATTTTCTGCTTTTTCGAAGTACAATTTTTAATAAATTCTTAATACGCCATGGGCAGTGTTCGGTTACGTGTGACACCGTGCGGTTAGCTAAATGTTAATAGGCTCCCCATCGGTGAAGTGTTAAATTGTTCGACTGAAAGATGTAAAGGTGGGTCATATTGACCCATTTCAGCTATTTTATTATATACGAATTTTGGTTCTTGAATATTAATTATCATTTGACATTGACATTTGACTTCAAATATAAAGGGAAACGAGAAAAATATTAAGATGTAGCATTCAACGTGTTAATGTAAACGCGGTTTTACTGTCACTGTCGATGAGGAAATTCGCTCGTGTAGTAATCGACAGAAACTGCACGATACTGAAGGAGTTAGGTCGATGGAGTGCGGTCGCTGTTGCGGGTGTGTCGTCGATCGAAATGATAATCGGTTGCCTTTCGCAGGATCCAGCAGCCGAATGGCGGTGATGCAGCTGATCAATTTAGGTATCACACAAGTTCTAGTGAAGCTTTTAGTTAGTCTGCAACACGCAGACACCATTTCGAGCGAAGTCCTCACGCAGGAGGTGCTTTGGCTTTTGGGCCAGGTAAGGCGGTATTATTTTATTCTTTATGCGAAGTCGTAATATGTATTTGAAATGTCCCTTTTCTGCATGTAAAAAATAGTGCGACAAATACATATTTATATTTGGTCAATATAATTTTATCAGAAATTACAATTAAAGATTGGATGTAAAAAAAAAAAATTAAACCAAGATACAATAGGAAACGTGTTCTCTAATTTTAAGAAGATTTAGGTATTGAAAGAAGTAACAGGCAATAGAATATAAAAATGGTAGATGCTGAAGAGTAAATTAAAAAAAAACTATTTTTATTTTTTTTACTTATTTTTTACTTAGATTAAGTTTGTAGCCAAATTTCTTTAAGACAATTCTGAGTCACTTGATCAACTTCACGAGTAAGATATATTATAGGCTAGCAGTTTCTAAACTTTTTTATGCAGAAACTTCAATTCAGTTTAAGGTAATACGGTGAAACCTTAATATTTTACTTGGTTTAATTTCTCTTTTCGTCGATCAAAGCTAAGCTTTGCTTATTTACGCAATAACTTGTTCCAACCCATTTATTCGACCCATTCGGCTCGCGGAATCCCTGCAGATATCAAATGAAACCCTATTCGCAGCAGACATAGGTCGAGAAGCGATGCTATATATAACAGTGTGTTCCTAGGCACACTGTTCGCTGAAAAAGTGGAAACAATCCAAACGGACATTTCATAATACCGTTACGACCCTAATAACATCGAGTTGTACGCTTTGAACCTCGCCGATGAAAATTCCAGGTGGCTCTGAGGGACCAGAAGTTCGTGTCAAAGATGAAGATGCTCAACACCATCAAAGTGTTCCACACGCTCCTCAAGCAGCATTGCAACAACAGTAAAACGCTGTTGCCTTTGCTGCTGATCATCAAATGTCTCGCCAGAAACTGTGAGTGTGAACGGCTGCGGATATTTCTATAACGCCGCCTCCACTGATGTCATAGCTATTTAAATCGCGCGCGCGTTTTTAGCGTTCTCCCTTCAAATACTGGTGAGGGACGGGATCGCCAGCACGTTGGAGAAAACGTTCGTTTGCATCGGTTACATGCCTCACCTGAAACTCAGATCCCTGTTAGAGTGTTTCAAATATTTCACAACGAGCAGTACGTACCATCCACGCGTATAATCCGTCCAGAAATGTAGCGTGGCCATAACGTCGATGCTTACTAATGGCGTCTAATGGCGTCTCATAGCGTACTAATGGCGGCATCGTTCGAAGTGGTTCGGTTTGATCGGTTGCTGCCTCTGACCAATACTTTTTCGGCAACTCAAGGTTCCCCTCGATGGATCTGTCGAGGTCGCATTGTTAACGCGTTAAGACTTTCTGTTCAGACCGCGTGGGACGTATACGACCCACACTTTCATGATTAACTCTTTGCGGACGGAGCAGTAAAGAAAATAGTTACGTCGCGCATTCGTGTTATAAAAACTAAGCTGTATTTAAATAAGTTTTTCATAAAATCTAACAAAATCATAAACAAACAAATTTAGGCCAACTTGACTTCTTAGGCTAGTATACCCATGCGTATCTTATACGTGTCGTTTACGACAGACAAACGCCAGCCGCAGCACGAGAGTTGGGCGGATATATCCGAAACTCGTCCGCAAAGGGTTAAATAATGTTTTTGATCTAAGCACGCCTTACAATTTTCCAATAGTACAAAACTATAATTAAAATTTTTTTAAAATTCTTCATTTTACAACGAGATGCCTCACGTGGCACGGAACTAGTTAACATTGTCGCATAAGTTTTGTCCTACGCTTGCTAATGCGTTAACAAATGTCTCCGGTCAATACTTTTCCACCTCGAACTTCTTATTGATAGATCTATCATGGTTGCACTGAACGTGTTAACGCATTGACACTATAACTACCAGAGCGTTTAAAATGACCAATTTGTAATTTTTCAATAGAAGCTTTATAAATTTATTGCAACAAACAATTCGAGAATTTTCTATTTTTTCTGTACAGAGCATGAATGAAAATTTTTTTTCTGTATAATTCCGAATCTTAGTTCTCTGTTGCAAGTAAATATGCTTTAATCATCGGTAGTTCTAGTGTTAAGCATCGATACCGATTAGGACTGTGTAGAGGATTTGAATTATTTGATAATTTGAATATTCGAATATCTCCTGATAATTATTATCAGGAATAATCTTGACAATTCGAACGATAAGCAAATTTGTTATGCCTTTGACATTGTTATAACTGCTATTGAGAAATTCAGATTTTTTTGGGGCAAAACTTTGCATATACTTGAAATTTGGATTACCATTACTTAGTGACGTCATTATTCGAATAATTCCAATGATTAACACTACACATGGCCTAACAAACCAATTAGTGGTGTTCGAGTCAAGTAAAGAATAACTAAGCTAAGGGAAAAAAAATCGGTATCCTTCGTTTTGGCTACGAAATCTCAAGCTCGATCTTTTTAATCGCTGTTTCAGCTGTTTAAATGCGTGCACTTTATCGCTTGACCGATTTCACGCTACATTTCCGGCCGAACTATACGTACACTATTTTCGTTTATCGTTAGCGACTCGTTTAAGCTGATCGCATCGGTAGATTGATATGCCAACGGCAATTAGCCGGATCTAAAACAAACTTACACGAACACGGTTTATTCCGTTCGCAGAACTTTGCTGCACGAAATTCGTGAAGGTCGGCCTGGTTCATCTGTTGATGAGGATCTTCGAGAGATGGGAACGATTCGACGGGCCGATGAGACTGAAGATTTGCAACTGTGCCCTGATCACGTTGCAGCACCTATGCGTCATAAGTGAGTTTATTCGTGTCGACCTCTCGCCGTTCCGAATCACGATAATATCCGGCCGGAAGTTGATTCTGTAGGGTATAAAACGTACGGTTATGGACGATACGACCTAAGGTGTTCCGTGTTGCGTGTGTCTACGATACAATTGTACCTCGACTTTTGTCCTTTTCACCGGGCACTTGCAATTAATACCGATTTGGCCTCTGTTTAACCATTAACGAACGAGCGCATTTTTTTACAACAATGTCCAGTAGATTGATGGATTTTTAAGAAATTAATTGCTTTATTTCCAAAACGAGGAAAAAGTGCATAATGAACACTAAAACTACCGACGATTACAGAATACTTATTTGCATGGGACAGATCAAATTGAAAATTACATGAAAAAATATCGAATACACAGAAAACAAATCTCTATTTAAATCTTCTGCAGAAAATTATAGTAGATTTTGGAAGCTTGGTAAAGTGAATTTATAAGGATGCAAAAATTGTTCACTCCGTGGACATTTTCGGTTTTTCTTTATAATTACGCTTTAACCGCAATCGGTTATCGCAAATGACTTCTACAGTGCCTCTGTCCCTTCCTTTTTTCGACTCGCGTTCATCTCTAGCGTATGCAAATTCATGTCCAGGTTACAAGTGACCAATGACGTACAGTGATTGATTTTTAGAAAAAGGGAACGGTACTTATATACGATTATCGTTAAATTTTATTTCCCAGACCCCGTTACGGTTTAAATTGTTAGTTTTTCTTGTTTAATTTTATATGCATTCAAAAAAATTTAAATAATCGAAAATTATCGCCACGCAATTTTACGCGATTGTTACACGCTAGACGTTCTTTTTGTCCTGTTTCAGAAGCCGGTAGGAAGGCCATCAAGACGAACAATGGCCTGCAAACGCTCTACCGATTCTGCACGAATTCTCCGGAGGATAAGGCGTACGACTCGTTGCTGTCGCGAATATGCGGGATAATCAATCAGTGTCTGGAGAAGAAAGAGCTGCCGGTGCCCGAAATGTCCCCGGCAAGGTGAACGAAACATTCAAGGTCGCTCCGAATCGATCAACGCCCCGATCGCCGCTCGAATCGGTTCCAGCAACGGTAGTTTATCACCGATCTGGGCTAACGGTTCACCTATCCGACGTTATTAGGACAATGTATGCAGCGTATAGAGAAAGAAAAGAAAGGAGCTCGATCTTGAGAAACTCCTTAACACTATTCCTACCACGACCGGTCAAATGACCGTTTTTAAAATTTCGATTAGAATTTTATATGTACAACGTAATAGAATCGTCTTTAACACTATTCCTACCACGACCGGTCAAATGACCGTTTTTAAGATTTCGATTAGAATTGTATATGTACAACGTAATAGAATCGTCTTTAACACTATTCCTACCACGACCGGTCAAATGACCGTTTTTAAAATTTCGATTAGAATTTCATATATACAACGTAATAGAATCGTCTTTAACACTATTCCTACCACGACCGGTCAAACGACCGTTTTTAAGATTGTGATTAGAATTTCATATATACAACATAATTGAATCGCCTTTAAATTTTAGACTTTTCCTCAAATAAACTTATAATACATTTTTCAATATTCACTTCTTTTTTCATTGTTCAGTTTCTGAGAAAAATTTGTAGTCTGTCTTATGTGGGAATGTCACGATAGGAATAAGTATACGTGAAGTGTCGGTAGGAATAGCGTTAAACTTTAGACTTTTCCTCAAATATGCGTATAACGTATTCAATATACATTATAATATACATTATAATACATTATTCAATATTCATTTCTTTTTATATTGTTTCTTTTCTGAGAAAAATTTGTAGTCTATCTTACGTGGGAATGTCGCGGTAGGAATAGATATACGTGAAGTGTCGGTAGGAATAGTGTTAACCGGTCCAAATTTATAAACGTTAATCCGTCTCGATCGAAGATCAGTCGTTCGAAACGTTCTGTTTCTTCGAGGCGAGTATTCCGTGACGATTTGAAGTATAGTATACTACTTTCATAAGTTAACGATTTTAAGTATGGTATACTACGTTCATAAGTTTCGTATAGCTATCAGTTTGATTTCTTTGACTCCAATAAGTGAACTCTAATCGTTGGTAGTTCTAGTGTTAACAAACTATCAGACGGGAGCTACGGAGTTCCTCCTTATTTATGTGGCGACCTTCATGCCCTCGCCACTAGAAGGAATCAACCGACGATCTTTCTCGCAAGTGCTCGAGTCCGTCGTGGTTTCTATATACAGGCGCCCCTCGATTTTCGCACACTCTACTTTTGGGCATTTTTAAGAATTCAACTTTTTAAGCCTTTGCGATTGAATGTCCCCTCTGAGGGGACATCGGGAGTCGAGCAGGCTACTGAGTTGGCTCCTCAGAAGGCATCAGACTTTAGCCATCAGACTACAATGTTGCTCCGATCAATATTTTAAAGCACAGTTTTTGGTGCATATTTTTTTACATCCCTCTACTTTCGAACATTCAACAATCTTACACATCTTCAGGAACCAATTGTGTGCGAAACTTGAGGAGCACCTGTAATTCAATGGGAGCGTTCAGACGGCGATTCTCGTAAGATACAGAATCCGACCTGTCCCTTCCTATCCCTTTGTCTAAGGCACGGGCCTAACTAGGTAGCTTTACTGATGAGTTCACTAGCAGGCCCTGGACGAAACATTTCATTCCCTTCCCTTTTCTTTCATAGTCCTCTCCTTCGCAACAGTCCCACATTTACTTCGTACAATGATTAACACGTTAAATGCCACGGGGGTCACCGGTGACCGGCACTCAACTTGGCGGTGGCGTCGTGGGGGTCACCAGTGACCGGCGCGCTCAAATTGATAGAAATACATAATTTAGAAAAATGTCAATACTTATCAACTTTTCATTATTACCATCGTTAACCCTTTGAGTGCTAAATACTCGCGGTCGAAGTGCTCCAAGTGAACTGTGCTCTATTGGCAATTGTGTTGCTCTAAATGGGAGATCGGAAAAATTGGCAAACGCATATACCCGCCCATAGCAGTCAAAGAATTAACACGTTGAATGCCACGGGGGTCATCGGTGACCGGCGCGCTCAAATTGATAGAAATACATAATTTAGAAAAATGTCAATACTTATTCAATTTTTCATTATTACCATCGTTAACCCTTTGAGTGCTAAATACTCTCGATCCAAATGGACGGAGCTCTATTAGCAATTGTATTGCTCTAAATGGGAGCGAGGAAAAATTGGCAATCGCATATACGCGTCCATAATCCGCGCGAGTAACTTTTGCCAGAGATGCATATACGGGCCCATATTAGTCAAAGGGTTAACACGTTGAATGCCACGGGGGTCACCGGTGACCGGCACTCAACTTGACGGTGGCGCCGTGGGGGTCACCGGTGACCGGCGCGCTCAAATTGATAGAAATACATAATTTAGAAGAATGTCAATACTTATCAACTTTTCATTATTACCATCGTTAACCCTTTGAGTGCTAAATACTCGCGGTCGAAGTGCTCCAAGTGAACTGTGCTCTATTGGCAATTGTGTTGCTCTAAATGGGAGATCGGAAAAATTGGCAAACGCATATACCCGCCCATAGCAGTCAAAGAATTAACACGTTGAATGCCACGGGGGTCATCGGTGACCGGCGCGCTCAAATTGATAGAAATACATAATTTAGAAAAATGTCAATACTTATAAACTTCTCATTATTACCATCGTTAATGCCATGGTGTGAAGAAATTAATGCAGTAAAAAATATCTAAAAGTAGTTACACTTATTTGTGGTAGGTAATATTTCAACAGTGTATGCATCGTATAACAGAAAATTCATCGTGGCGCCACGGGCAAACCCTGTAAAACTGGCGTGGCATTCAACGTGTTAAAATGTCAGAAAACAATCGTGTGTGATTCTCGATCGAATGAATCGTTTTGCAGATTCGTGCTGTCCGAGGCGAACGTTAGGCCGAACAGCGCCGAGAGCGGCAGCGACATCGACAGTCAGGTGCGTATTTTTGTCGGTCGGAGTGATGTAACGGGTGAGACGTAACGCCCGGTGACGTTTGCACGCGGTCGTAAGGACATTGTATAATTGTTTCGTGACACGGAAACGGTCTCCGGCGAACTTTCTCGGGTCAACTGTTAACGAGCAACGGGTAATCCTCAACCGTCAAAATGTCCTCGCCCAGGCGTGCAGCGTGGCCTCTCTCGGGCGGCTGTACAGCGACCTTGATTCCGGGGACGAAGAAGAAAGCCAGAATTCAAGGACGAACGTGAAAACGACGAGCGCGGCCGACGAGGTGGACGAGAGCAAGTTCTTCGCGGGTGTGTTCACGTCGCAGAGGTCGGAAGAGGATCTTGCCGAGTATGTCAATAATATTTATACATATAAAAAGATATGTAATTGATCATCGCAGAGCTTAACCAATTTGCATCAGCGACGTTCAACTGACGACAGGCCCGTATCATCGCGCGTGGTCGGTCGTATATCCAGTACTTGACTTCCGAATTGTTCATGGAGATTTTTAGAACAAAAGTAAAACTTGTCAAGAATATAATGAACTGATGTAAGTGAGATGCTCACGAAAGGAATTAAACATGATCTATGGCAGATGGAGAATATTCAGCGACTGGTAATGAAAGAAAGTCACAGCTCGCGGATTATTCCGCGCTAGGTGATAGAAGACAGTCGCGGGTCGCGGATTATTCCGCGCTTGGATGCAAATGGGTTAAACTACTGAAGCTAAAAACATGAAATTTGGTGGGGGGGGGGGGGGGGGTCCTTTTATGACGTAGGCATCCATTAAGGAAGGATTTTTTGATATTTCACCCCTAAAGGGGTTAAATATGGGTTGAAAAGTTGTTTGAAAATGAATCTGATTTTGAAGCAAGCACTGTGAAAACTGGTATTTAACTTTTTGGTTAGAAATAAAGAAATACGTGTTTCAACGTATCTTCTATATCGAACGATTTTTAGAAAGGTTAATAAATTTTAATGGAAAACATTTTTAAACCTAATATTTCCAGTTTTTTGCGATCCCTCTCCCTACCTGTTCTTTTTATTGTAGGGTAGCAAACATTAAATTCGTCCCTATCATCGATAATTAGACCGCAGATTTTTATGCGTCTATGAGAGATTAAAGTACACAATGAAAACACAGTGCTCAAAACTGTGCGAAATATCTAAAGTGAACTGCATTGTTGTATAATATTCACAGAGTAAATAGAATCTCTTAGTACAACGGGAACTGGCAGGGAACCTGAAGAAATGCTCCGTTCTTATTTCTCAAGCGCTGATATTCAGAGTTGATTCTGTAACGTGAGATTGTTTGTATTTCCTGTCAGTTTTCGTTGAAAGAGGTATACAAATCATTTCTTTAGTGTGGGTTGATGAGATAGAGGTTAGTAAAAGGAATGCGGATATTATTGGTTGTAGCCTCTACAGGCTTACCCTTTTTAATACAATTAAAAAAATACAGCACACCTATTTTTATTGTTTTCTGTAAAAATAAACATCGATCATTTTTTTTAAACATATAGTTGATGAGAAATTTAAATTTATTAATTTAAAATTATCAAAATCTTCAATTTAAATTTCAATTCACATAAAAATCTGCAGTCTACCGATTACTATTAAACAGTTTGTGGATTAAGCTTCCTTCCTAATCAAGTGCGCATGCTTCTTGATTTCCTCAGGTACAACGACTTTTTCAAAGAATTAGGCAATCTACAGTACCAAGTGTGCGCCGCTAGGTCGTCGGCGGAGAAGCTGGCCGACACGAGCGAGTCTACGGAAGAGGACAAGCTGAACCTGCGGTACACCAGGGGCGGTAGCAAAACGAGAACGTTCGCGAAGGATTCGACGAAAGAGGGGATGATGAAAAGTCAGTCGATGAACGCGAACACAGCGATCAAAATTTTCAGCGACATGTCCTCGACGCTTACGGATCAACAGGCCTATTGCGTGGTAGCTAGCAGAGTGAAAAGCGTTATCGGTTACGTGAAGGTTGCTTACCCGGATCTAGTCGGCGGCGATGGCCTGGGAAAGGAAGAGCCTCTGAACAACAAGGACAGAAAGGTCTGCCGGTCGAAGCTCCTCACGTGCGTCGAACGAGGTCTTCATGGCGGCACCATCTCGCAAGAGGTGGTGTACGACCTTGACGCCATGGCATCCGACAGCGTATTAGCCGAGGAACAGATTCAGGTTGACAGTCATTTGTGCAACTGGGATGAGAACAGAATAGGCAAGCGTTGCACCGACACCAAACAGTTGCAGTTCGAGTCCAGGTTCGAGAGCGGGAACCTGAGGAAAGTGATTCAGGTACTAGTCAATGAATATCGTCGCATTGATAGCAGGAGTGCGCAGGTACCCGAAAATTTCGGGTACCAAAAGATGAAGCCAGGTACCGAAGTTTTCGGGTACCTAAGTTTAAGATCGGGTCAGGCATTGGTTATAGGTCTAGAAAGTTTATAATTATGCAAATTTGATGCTTCTTCATCTCATATTTATGCAAGTGCAAGTACCTGAGTTGCGTTTCGAGTTACATAGTGACTGGGTCGGTTGAGGTCAACACCCGAAACTTTTGGATGTACGAAAAATTTGGGTATCAGAAGTCGATATCGGGCCCCAATGACAAATGTTGGATCCGGTTTGAATTCAGGTACCCACACAACTCTATTTTTTAGTGTAATTCTTCACTTATAGTTTTTGATTCGGAGGTATTACTGCTATTCTATTATTACTATCTCTAGATCTATAACCACCCCCCGATCTAACTTTAAACTCGGGTACCCGAAATTACAGATCAGGTCGGATACTTATCTGCTCAGATTCTGAAAATTTATAATGTTGAGGTACCCAAAGTAAAAAACACCATTTTATGGTCACCAAAAGGTCCACTTCTTTATCGCTAAAATTTTATCGGAAGAGCTTTTCTAGTCTTGTGTCCTGAATCTCTAAAATTATACTTGGTGGCCCATGTTCATACATGAATTTGACATCACGGATTCACGTCATTTATCGAAAGCAATAAGTGTCCTAAGATTTTTGAGCGGGACTATACTTGTGCTTCCGTCGTCCCCCGTTTCGCGGCAAATCTGCATTATTTCTTTCCAATCCGCTTCCTTGCAGATAGGCCTGAGAGAGTACGATCTGATCCTGACGCCGGACGTGAACAGCGGCTCCAGGCACCAATGGTTCTACTTCGAGGTGTCCAACATGGAGGCGAGCCTGGCGTACACCTTCAACATCGTCAACTGCGAGAAGGCGAACTCGCAGTTCAACTTCGGCATGAAGCCAATTCTGTTCAGCGTGACGGAGGCTCAGCTGGGTAGACCTGGCTGGGTGAGGACAGGCGCGGACATCTGCTACTATCGGAACTGTTACCAGCGCCCGGCCAAGGGAAGAAACTATCTGACCACCTCGTTCACGGTCACCTTCCCTCACCAGTACGACGTTTGTTACCTCGCCTATCATTTCCCGTACACGTACAGCCGACTTATGACCAACATTTGGAAGTGGACCAGGAAGGTGCCGCAGAACACGTACTTCAGAGCGGAGACCCTCTGCGAAACGCTGAACGGAAACGACAATCCTCTGTTGACCGTTACGTCTGTGGATTCTAAGAGCAACCCCATACAGGTGAGCCTCGAGAAGGAAAGTGTACAGTCGGTCACAGAAGTTTCTGTGTACTAATCCAGATTTCAGATATTGCAAAAGAAATCAGGATTTTAGACATTTTATGGGTTTTCTGGATTGTAGATTTTTCAGCTTCTGATTTTAGACATTTTTATGATCAACTTTTTTGTTTGTTAGATTAAACAGATTATATAAAAATAGTAGTGTCTTTATATTTGTTCATCATAAAACGTTAAATAAGTAAGCAATACAGTATAATAGAATCTATTGTAGAGTTACCATAGATTTATTAAGATGCACAAAATTTGTTATTATAACTATCAAGGCTATATCAAATTTTATTGATTTACATTTCTATCTTACTTATATTTGATTGTAAATAAACATAAGAAGCATTCTCAGTTGTTCAGAATTTGCCAAATTTCATCTAATAAGCTTCATTAAGTGTCTGAAAACTTTTTCTTTTAAGTTTATGGAAACTTTTTCGGCTGACTGTACGATGGAGTGTTTCAAATCGAAAATTAAGGTTTCATGGGATGATGGATAGTCGTGGTTTGCTCTCGATTTTATTTTGGATTTCTGCAAAACGATGGTAAAGGACGTTTTCTCCCTTTTTGTTTTAGAATCGTAAGGTGGTATTCTTGACGTCAAGAGTTCATCCCGGTGAAAGCAATGCATCCTGGGTGATGCATGGCACCTTGGAGGCCCTGTTAGGCAACAACACCTATGCATCAGGCTTGCGGGACGATTACGTGTTCAAGATCGTGCCGATGCTGAATATCGAGGGCGTGGTGAACGGTTGGTAAGTGAATATCTAAAATAATTGTAGCCTAGTATACGTTAAAGGATGGCGGAGGTCGAATTGAATACCGTGATACAGTGTATTTCGTACCTTTATTAATATTCAATTACACAAGTTGCACATTCGCGCCGTGTTTACGCAATGATATTCAAGATTCATGTGTGTCGATGACTTATCGTAACGGTTAGAGAATCATTTCGTGGTGTTTGATCTACGTGTATGCCGATTATCATCAATGGCAGATTTAGCGGGTGTCGCATTTGCCATCCGCCAGGGGCCCAGAAACGGAAGAGACCGCCGATTGAAATGCTACAATGTTTCGTGGCTGTAATCTTTTCTTTAGACGAGAAAAGAAAATTTATCAATTTTTTTTTTTTTTTGATGAAAATGATGCCATGGGCCTTTGGGGCCCACAATCTAAAAGGTGTCTCAAACTCGAAAAAGGCCCTCCATTGAAACACTGCAACTTTTCATGACTGTAGTGTTTTCTTCAGTCGAAAACAGAGAACTTATCAATCTTTTTTATGAGAATAATGCCACAGGTCTTTAAGGGCCCATAACTCAAATGGTGTCTCAAACTCGAAAAAGGCCCTCGATTGAAACACTACAGTTTTTCTTGACTGTAATCTTTTCTTTATTCAAGAAAAGAAAATTGATCAATTTTTTTATGAGAATAACGCCACAAGTCTTTAGGGCCCATAACTCAAAAGGTGTTTCCAGCTCGAAAAAGGCCCCCGATTGAAACAGTACAATTTTCCGTGGCTGTAACCTTTTCTTTAGCCAAGGAAGGAGGGTTAATAGAATTCTTGATCAAAATAATGTTACGGACCTATAGGGCCCCGAAAATTTTATTATCAAGGCCCCTTACGTTGCTAAATCCACCACTGATTACATACGTCTGGATGACCGAAACGTTGCGATTCATACGTCTTTCTCGAGTCACCTATTACCTACATCTATAGCATTCCTCGTGGGCCCAAATTCTCTGGTCTCGTTGAAACATCACCTTCTCGCGTGTTTTTACCGACACCAAGGTGAGAATCGAGGCCGGTATTCGATCGGCTACGAAACGTTTCATCTTGCAGACGTACGGATTACGTTAACTAGGATGATTACACATCGATAATGCATGAAGTGTTCGTGGCGCCGGCGGACTCCCAGCCCTACACCATTCAGAATGATTCGGTTAGCCTTAGAAAACAACGATAATGTAGTTTCACCGTGCGTTTACTCCTTAATGCCTGAGATCCCACGCAGACGAGCTCCCCCTCGCGTTCGTGTTACCGACATCTATCATCTACGGGTGAATAGCGTTAAAAAAAAAAAAACGATGCGTGTACGCGTCCCGATAAGAAACGAAAAAAAAAGGTAAAAAACAGAAGAAAAACAGGAAAGACGGCTGAACAAAGTGAAAAAGAATGCGTCTCGCGGATCGCGAATACGTGTCCGCCGGTGCCACTGGTGTGCGCCGATCAAGGATCGAAACGAACGGTCGAGTGAGAATGCCCTTGCGAGAACGACGTCGGCTGTCGTCGGGGCTCGACGCCAGAAGGAAAAGCACCTGGCAGTGAATTTACGTCTACCTTGAGCAAATGATTCCGACAACATCATTCCCCTGTACAGTTTGATCCGTCAAACGAAATCGAGTGTCCCCGCTACAGGGCGAATTTCCGGGACGCCTGTTCGAAACGAGGCCCGACATATCCCCGAAGTCTTCCTTCTGTCGATCGAAACTGGCCGACGAAACCGTTTGAAAACCGCGCGAACGGATCCGACGAGCACTTTAATCGTGAATTTCCAGTGAAATCAGAACGGATCGGATGAGCGACGAACGAACGTATTGTGTACGGGCGGCGAATTCTCGATGGGGGGTCGCTGTTTCGCTCTTGCGGGCGGCGCTTGGTCCGATGATTGATTGGTTCGCGGTGTAAACACATACAATTAAAATAACGTACAATTAATACATCTAAGTTCCATCGGTGAACCTTCTCCCCGGATGCTCTTCACTTGCTTATCAACGAAATAACGCGACGATGCCTAAACTTGTAAAGCGTTTTACTTGGACGGAGGGTCTAATACTTTGCCGTTGGTGCGCACTTTGATGTTGTACCTGTAGGCCGGTTCCGCCTCTGGCAGGATCGTGCTGCTGTCGTCGTCCTGGTCCTTCATCATCGACGACTCGCCCGCCTGTTCCGGCTGGTCGTTCACGTAGTCCTGCACGCTGTCGTACGGGCCCACCGTGTGAGCGTCCTCCAGCCCGTTGTTAGGCGACTCTGTCTCGCCGTGGACCTCGAGGTAGTCCGGCGACTCCCGATGCTCCGCTTTCATGTCGAACGCCGAGCGTAGGGAGGATCGGTGAACGGCGCGGGTCTGCAGCCCCTCGAACACGTTGTCCTTTCTAGCCTGAGGGCCTGGGGTGTCGGTGAAGAGGCTGGCGATGTCCGGAAGATACTCGATCCTGCTGTCGTCCGGTTCCGCGTTGCTGGCCGGTTGCTCTTGGTCTTTCTCGGCGACGACCGGCGGGGACGTGGACGGTGCCAGGGCGGGTTGCTGCTGCTGCTTGTCAGACGCGGGAACGGCCGTGGTAATCAGCCTGCTGACGACCGGGTCTTCAGGCGACTTCTCGTCGACGACGGAGCTCTCCTCTTCCGGTGTTGTCTTTTCGTCGATGCTACTCTGATCCTGCTCGTCGTTGTTCTTGCCGGCGTCGATGTCTTCGTGCTCGTCGACCTGGTCGTCGCTGGCTGGTGCCGAGGTGGTTGTTATGTAGGGTCTGCGATTTCTGGAATGCCGCGTCGGTCGTTTCAGGGGAAACGTTGTCTCGCCTCGTCGTGGAGGGCGAAGCGATAGGTTTTAGAGAGGGTGGTTAGTCAGAGGTGAGTGACGTGACGTGAATCGTGACGGTGAGCAGTGTGATCATGACTTCTGTGTGTGTGTATGTGTGTATGGTGATTTGTTAGTAACGTGTTAGATAAGGTGTTATTAAGAAGCATTGCGAGGAAAAAGCCTGGAACCACTACTAGCTTCGCGAATCGTTAGTATTAAGATTGAGATTATCTGAATTAATTGAATATCTGATTAATGACGTCACGAAGCACCCGTGATTTGGATTTCGAGTCTCCGAATTTTTCTTTCAGAAAATTCAAATATCCGTACAGCGGTTATATGAAATCGCAGACGTGTTCACAAGTGCACACGTGCTTTTTATATACTTATTTTTGTGATAAACCCTTTGATACACGAAAGAATAGAAAAATTGCAAGTGTTAAACAACAAAAAAGAAAAGAAAAAGAAGCTCTATTCATAATTCGAATGATCAGGATGTTTTTAATTATCCGAACGTTTCTATTCTGAGTTATTTCGGAGAACAAGCGTTTCGAAGACACTATTTGCCTCCGTTACGTAGAACACCGTGTATACCAGTCTACTCGAAAGAAGAGATTTAGTATTGTATCGTTTTGTAACGTTCAGTAGTGTCCATGCTTTTTTCCCATAGATATGTGTGCACGTGTGGTGTGTATGCGTGTGTGCTTGACGTTGTTTGCGAGAAGCGAGAGAATGCGTTATCAATTACTACAAGCCGTATCCAGTTTCCGTCCGAACGACAGCGAGAGATGTCGCACAGTTTGCCATATCTTTACCATATACCAATCTATCGTTACTCTCTTATTCAGACTACGTTATCTATTAAGCGTTATCACTTATCGATTCGTTTCGTTAAGTTGCGAACTTCGCGTACTCACTCGTCAGCTGATCCGCGAACGCTAAGGGTGTGCTGGTACCTGAAATTGCGGGTACTCGAATGATCGGCTTGGGGTTGGAAAAATTAAATGGCTACTCGAAATACACAGATTCTGTGGTGAGTCGATACTTTGGGTTAGTTCGATAATTCTCGATTAATTTGAACGGGACAAAAATTCGTTCCGAACTCGATAATAATTTTGTACTCTCTTTTTAGAATTGGGTTTTACCCAAGAAATAATAGTAGTTATTTAAATAATAATAAAGTTAGTAAAAATAGTAATTAAATAAATAAATAATAATAATTGTAGGAATAGTAGCTACAGTAACAGATAAAAATTTAAGACGACAGAATAATGTAAAACATAGTTTTATGGTATGCAAATATTGTTCATATACTTATTTTTATCGTAATTATTGTAGAACATTATTTATTGATTAACATAAAATACAAATTTCGTTTATAGTACTGTTTCTTATGAACTAATTAATTCACTTTCGTTGACTCTTTGGTTTTAAACTTTCGTCCGCTACTGTATGACTTCGAAACGAATTTTTTCTCGTTCAAATTAGTCGAGAAGTATCGAGCTAGCACTTGAAATTATGTGAATTATTAATCGACCATTAATTCTTCTATGAGTTATAAAACGTCCACAAATTTATAAAATAATGCAGTGATCTTGAGTTTGCCAGATCTCTCGATCTTTCCTTCGTCCAAATCAGCCTGAGAATTCTGGATTCTTCTTAGGATTCGTGTGTTTCGCACAAATTCTGCTAGTTTTTTCTGAGACCGCCCGAACTCAATCTCGGGTACCCCCACACCCCTAACGAACACCGGTTTAATTAAGGCGCGCCCGTGTCTAAACGAAGGGTTCTCGATGTTTCGTTAAAATTGTTCGCGTTGTTAGAAAAATCGTCATCATTAAGAATGATGGTATCAATGTCACGCGTGAGTATCTACCGTGTTTCCAATTATCACGTCTTTTCCACGGTGTATCTTATCGGTTTTTTACAATACCACCGTCCACCATTTTGTTTTGTCAGAGTGCCATCAAAATTCATGGTGGTGCGTTTGGAACCAGTGGCGTAGCTGTAGTTTCTGTTGCCCCTTTCAATACCCACCAAAAGTACAAATAGAACTTTCCAGGTAGAGAGATGAAATAAGAAATAAGAAATAAGAAATAAGAAATAAGAATTAGGAAATAGGAAATAGGAAATAGGAAATAGGAAATAAGAAATAAGAAATAAGAAATAAGAAATAAGAAATAAAGAATAAGGAATAAGAAATAAGAAATAAAAAATAAGGAATAAGAAATTTTTGAATTGACACAACAATTTCTTTTACTAAACTTCATCTATTTAAATGGATATTAAAAAGGTTAATTGTTGGTTGTATTCTGTATTCTTTCAACTATTAAATTTTGTTATTTTCTAAAATAAAGAACTATTGTTAGGTTACGTTCTGTCTGAATAATAGAATAAGTGGGTTGAGTGTTTGGGTAATGCGGGTTCTGATAAGGAAGGTTCTACTGTACCACAAAAAGTTAAAATATCGACGATGATTCATGTCGTGCGTCTACAGTGTCGTTAAGTGGGCGACGACCTTTAAAAATCAAATTTACGACTGTTGCGACTTCGGTCGTCGACGAAGGTTATAAGCGTAGTTGCTAGCAACCAATCATTAATTAATCATTTTACTCTCGGGCTCGTCTACATGATACGTGCGAAGAATATCATAGTCATTCGATATGTACGTTTCTATGAATAATTTTTTACAGAAAAGAAATTCAAATTTCAAAAATTCAAACTATGCATCACAGATATTAAATACGTGTGTGCGAAAGCTAATTGATAATCAGAGAAGCAATTATCTGAACGTGAACACACATATGAGTGCAGTGATTGTGAAAAAAATTTTTTCCCAAATTTATATCTCCAATTTTTGTGATTTGCCTTATTTCCATGCGATTCAACCAACAACATAACTTCTTTAAAAGTGTTGACTTAAAGTGTTCAACTTTTAACGTAAAAGATACATCAACCTATAACAGGTACCCATGCATATCGGTCCTTTGACACTGAAAAGATTAACACTATTCCTACCGACACTTCATATACAGGGTGTTCGAACAGCCCTGGGCTTAAATTGAAAGAGTAACTCCCTGAGACATTCTAAGACGAAAATCAAGAGTAACGATTTTGCGTTTGAGGCGTTGTTTACGAGTTATAACTAGTTAAAGATATCGTTTAATCCGGACCGTTCGACGCTTGAGCATCACTGTGATCTCAGCGACGTTACCGACTGAGTTGCCTCGGTTACCCGCTCTCAAGAGTCGAACGGTCCGGATTAAACGATATCTTTAACTAGTTATAACTCGCAAACAAAGCCTCAAACGCAAAATCGTTACTCTTTATTTTCGTCTTAGAATGTCTCAGGGAGTTACTCTTTCAATTTAAGCCCAGGGCTGTCCGAACACCCTGTATACCTATTCCTACCGCGACATTTCCACGTAAGACAGACTACAAACTTTTCTCAGAAAATAAACGATGAAGAAAGAAGTTAATAATGAAAAATGTATTATACGTATATTTGAGGAAAAGTCTAAAGTTTAAAGGCGATTCAATTACATTGTATCTATGAAATTCTAATCGAAATTTTAAAAACGGTCATTTGACCGGTTGTGGTAGGAATATTGTTAAGTAACAACAATTACCGAGTTAACATAAAGCAAAAAAGAATTGTGTCTCGCCTGAAAAGTGTCACCCCATAGCTACGCCACTGGGTTATCCGCGCGTTATTGAAACCTTCCGATCGCCTATCTCTTCCTCTCTCCCCCTCTCTCTCTCTCTTTCTCCCGACGGTTTCGTGTATCTTTGTGATAAGTATTATCTCACCTCTTACCCCTGAGTCGCAGAGACCGGAATGCTGCCGTAGTTGTAGTAGTAGCATCTTGTTTGCTCGCAGATAAAGTCCTTAACCAGGGTGCAGTCCTGGGCCTTCCAGGCCAGCGTGGGCGCCACCATCGCGACGCAACCGTCCGCGCTGCCGCTGTCCCCGCTGGAAACGGACAAGTTCCGGATCAGAATTTAAATCGTTCCCGCCCGTTTACCGATTCGATGCACGCGTTTCCGGATGAAGGCGCCCGTGCACCGTGGAAAGGGACGCCGATAATTATCGTTCGTGACCAACGACTGGATCCCCCTCGGCCTATTGTCTCTTTTTTCGTTAACGTGAAACAGACAAGACGCTCGACGATACCTGTCTATTTGTCTACGTGCCTCTTTCTGTGCGCGGGTCTTTTGTCTGTGCGGTTTCCGGTTTCAATGAGGTCCTTTTTTTTTTATCAAGGTAGAGAGGTTGTTTTCGAAGGTTCTGCTCGATTTCGTGAGTTATCAGTACAGTTGGATGTTAACGCTTCACCGATCGGGAGCTTGTTAATACTTAGCTAACCGAACAGTGTCCATCGCGTAATAGGAATTTACTAAAAATTTTACTTTGAAAAAGCAGAAAATGCAGTCAATAAGCTGTGTACAATACTAGTTCAAGACTAATTAATAACAAAAGTAAATATAATTAGCACCCTTGTTGTGGAAAAAGTGGGAAATCTTCCATATATCTTCCTCGACAAAGCGCTGTCAATAATTATTTACTTTTGTTCTTAGTTGGTCTTGAGCTAGTGTTGAATTTACTAAAAATTTTACTTTGAAAAAGCAGAAAATGCAGTCAATAAGCTGTGTACAATACTAGTTCAAGACTAATTAATAACAAAAGTAAATAGAATCAATGGTAGCACCCTTGTTGTGGAAAAAATGGGAAACCTTCCATATTTCTTCCTTGACAAAGCACTGTCATTAATTTTATTTACTTTTGTTCTTAGTTGGTCTTGAGCTAGTGTTGAATTTATTAAAAATTGTACTTTGGAAAAAAGCAGAAAATGCATTCGAAGAAACTGTGAACAACACTATTTTGAGATTAATTAATAACGAAAGTAAATAGATTAATAAGAATATTATTATGGTAGAACACAATTTATTGATTAGCACAGAATGCAAATTTTTGTTTATCATGCTATTCCTTATAAATTAATTAACTTAATTTTGTTAACTGTTTGGTCTTAAACTTTCGTCCGCTGTCATGGGTCACCATGTTTCTATGCAAATGCATAGGTATTAACAGTAATACATCACATTATTATACATGTATACAATTAATAATAATAATTAATAATTATATATTTATATAATAAAATTTATATTACATTATATATACCTATGCAAAGTACTGATTTGATAAAAGATATGATTACACATATAATATATAATATAGTAATAATAGGTATTAGTAGTAATACCTATGTAAGATACTGATCTACTAGAAGATTCAACTCTCAAGCGTTTCTAACGCACAAAACAAGGCTCCTGCCATGATGGCCGCCGCTGTTATAGGTTCTCGAATCTATGATTAGATTTTGGACGAACAGAGAAGGTCGAAGCGCAGGTGTAAAATTGTTACCTCTCGCGTGCCACTCGTTGAGGCTCGGTGCCGGGTGGAACGTCGGCAGGTCTGTTGCCAGGTCGCCTCAGCATGTAGTCGAAGGTGGCGTTGAACGGCAGGCCGGTGCTCATCCACAGGAACATGTCCGTGCCTAGCTTGTTGCCGGATGTCCAGAAGTCGTACTTAACGTAGCCGGCGTTCTTCAAGTACTGCGTCATCGTGTCGGCCTTCTCCTTTGTCTCGAAAGAGGCCAGCTGAAGACCCAGGGAACGACAGTACTGGTAGGCCAGGAAATAGTTCAACTCGGGGCTGTACGGGTTCATCCTTGACACGAAGTATTGCACGCCATCTAGCTGGATCGTCGTGATCCTTTGAGCTGCAAATCGTAATTTTAATTAGCTCGTGATCGTTTGAGACGTATAAAATCCGGAAAATGTTAGGAACTTGATAGTTGTGATGGGGGGGGGGGGGAGGGTGAAAGGTTTTGAAGAATTTGGAATTTCTAAAAATGTAGGAGTTTTTGAAAGTAGGATTCATTTTCAGGAATTCTGAATTTCTTTAGAAATTTCTGATATTTTCGGGAATATTGGACTTCCTCGAAAATTTCAGATATTTTGGGGAATTCTGAATTTTCTCAAAAAATTTAAGCATTTTCAGAAATTCTGGATTTTCTCGTAAATTTCAGACATATTCAGGAATTTTTGATTTTCTCGTTAATTTCTGATATTTTCGGGAATATTGGACTTCCTCGAAAATTTCAGATATTTTGGGGAATTCTGAATTTTTTCAAAAAATTTAGGCATTTTCAGAAATTCTGGATTTTCTTGTAAATTTCAGACATTTTCAGGAATTTTTGATTTTCTCGTTAATTTCAGACATTTCCAGAAATACTGGATTTCCTCGAAAATTGCAGACATTTTCGGGAATTCTGGATTTTCTCGGAAATTTCAGACATTTTCAGAAATTCTGAATTTTTTCATAAATTTCAGATATTTTCGGAAATTCTGGATTTCGTCATAAATTTCAGACATTTTCGGGAATTCTGGACTTCCTCGGAGATTTCAGATCTTTTCTGAATTTTCTGAGAAATCATAAATATTTTTGAGAATTTCGACGTTTTCGAGATTTTCTCGGATTCTTCTGGAACCCAATTTCCGCCCCACCCTCAGCAATATTACTCAGAATCTTTCATATCTCTAGTAATTATTCATTGGTTAAAGAAGCGAGATGTAAACATTTTTGTTTACTAAATGTCAAACTACTTTGCACCATCTGTCTCTAATTACGGTTGATACACTATTTCAATATAGCGAAACGGGTCTCCGGAACGAATTTATTTGCATAACTTCGAATAATTAAGCATTCACGTATGCAAGCTGCTCCTCTTTCTTCGATTACGTGTACCCAGGCTAGATCAACAGATGTTCGTTCGATTCGAATGCTGGAAAGCCATCGACAAAACGTCACAGGGTACCTCGACAGAGCCAGCTGATGAATAAAAAAAAAAGGAAATTCCTTTCTCGCTGCCGGTATTATCTCATCGAGGCACGTCTCCGCCATTGACTTCCGACCAGACCACAAATGGCAGCCCCAGACACGGGAAAAATCGTCCGGTGAATTCTAATCCACTCGGTGTCCCATTTTAGCGTCGTCGCGCGAAACCGTTACGTCTCGAGCATCGTGAATACACTTTGCGTTCGTTGATTCGCCGATGCACACACCGTAGGCAAACGGAAGAGGGAAAAAAAAAATGCGTTCGACCCATCGAACAAACGTTATTCCCATCCATATTCAATCGTACGGCCCTGTTTAACATTTTAAACGAACTCGTTTGTGCTGGGATCCGTTCTGTTCGTCTTTCTTTCTCGCTTCTCTCCTCGTTAATTGAGCTTCATAAAGTTCGTTACGAATACAATCGGCGTTAAAAAATACACGGTGTCGTGAACGACACGAGGGTGTCGCATTTAATTCTGTGTTCTCTGCCAAGTGTACCGTTTTCGGTACACGTTAAAAGTTGTTAAGTGCTATTTTGCTCGTTAAGAGTTGAAGAGATGTTGATAAGAGTTATTGTATGCTGTATAATGATGCACGTTAGGAGAAATACCAGGAAGGGTAAATAAGATTTGATCAATGTGCCAACATAAGAAAATTTTAATGAAATTTTTTCCTCATTTTAATTCCTATGTATGAGATATAGATAAGCACATATAATAATATCAGCTGAATATAAACACAATTAATTATATCTAATATAAGTTGTAATAATGTTTATTCAGGAAGAAAAATTAACGATGCTCGAGATAATACCGTACATATAAGTAATCGGTGGACTAATTAAAGATAAATAATTCTATACTTTCA
Source organism: Tetrapedia diversipes (assembly GCA_033822845.1). Classification (NCBI taxonomy): domain Eukaryota; kingdom Metazoa; phylum Arthropoda; class Insecta; order Hymenoptera; family Apidae; genus Tetrapedia; species Tetrapedia diversipes. The sequence continues at coordinate 79,171 of JAOPTO010000534.1, read as the reverse complement.
AGGAAGTTTAAAAAGATATATATATATGGATACGTAGAATTTTTTAAAGTGCCATTTATTTGCCATTCCGGATGCATGCAACACTTTTTGTCATTTTAATATTTGCAAACGCCTGAAAATACATTTCCAGCTGGCAAACAGAAATAGTAGGTAATCCTCGCAGATTTATCAAATTTTATAGCGGGTGCCATTTTTAGTACCCACCGTCTGGGAATGATACTAAACGAAAGCAACTTGGCAGGAAACGTGTTATGTCCGGATCCATTCTGTTCCTCTTTCTTTCTCACTTCTCTCCTCGTTAACCGAGCTTCATGGACTTCGTTACGAATATAATCGGCGTTAAAAAGTACACGGTGTCGTTTTCGACCCGGACGGGGTCACGTTGGACGGCTCGATTGCGTGTCCAGTTTAATACGTATTTATCACGTTGCCTCTGAATCATTCTCTAACACACGATTTTAGCCGTGTTGCATTTTTGTCCCAGACGTGTCTCCGTTTCACTGAAAAATCGTATTAACACTAGATTTGACGGGTTTCAGACTTCGTAAGCAGAATTTGTAAAAACGATTACAATTATTCCTAGCAATTTTTGGTGACTTTTATCGATGGAGCGATACGAATATACACAGTAGGGTACAAAAGTTTAAGACCACAGAGTCAAGGAAATTAAACTAAGTAATTTATAAGGAATAGCATGGTAAACAAAATTTGCATTCTATGATAATCAGTAAATGATGTTCTACCATAACGACAATAAAAATGAATAAATAAACAATATTTGCGAACCATAAAATAAAACTGTGTTTTACATTGTCCTGTCGCTTTAAACATTTGTCCTCTATTGTAAATTAATTAATTAATTAATAAGATATAACAGAATAGATAAAATTTGTATGCTATAAATAGCATTCTACCATAATAACAATAAAAATAAATAGATAGATAATATTTGAGAACCATAAAATTGTTTTACGTTGTCCTGTCGTCTTAAACTTTTGTCTGCTACTGTACATTAATTAATTAATAAGAAATAACAGTATAGATAAAATTTGTATGCTATAAATAGCATTCTACTATAATAAATAAATAGATAGACAATATTTGCGAACCATAAAATTATATTTTATATTGTCCTGTCGTCTTAAACTTTTGTCCGCTACTGTACATTAATTAATTAATAGGAAATAACAGTATAGATAAAATTTGTATGCTATAAATAGCATTCCACTATAATAAATAAATAGATAGACAATATTTGCGAACCATAAAATTATATTTTATATTGTTCGGTCGTCTTATACTTTTGTCCGCCACTGTACATTAATTAATTAATAGGAAATAACAGTATGGATAAAATTTGTATGCTATAAATAGCATTCTACTATAATAAATAAATAGATAGACAATATTTGCGAACCATAAAATTATATTTTATATTGTCCTGTCGTCTTAAACTTTTGTCCGCTACTGTATATTAATTAATTAATAGGAAATAACAGTATAGATAAAATTTGTATGCTATAAATAGCATTCTACTATAATAAATAAATAGATAGACAATATTTGCGAACCATTAAATTATGTTTTATATTGTCCGGTCGTCTTATACTTTTGTCCGCCACTGTACATTAATTAATTAATAGGAAATAACAGTATAGATAAAATTTGTATGCTATAAACAGCATTCTACTATAATAAATAAATAGATAGACAATATTTGCGAACCATTAAATTATGTTTTATATTGTCCTGTCGTCTTAAACTTTTGTCCGCTACTGTACATTAATTAATTAATAGGAAATAACAGTATAGATAAAATTTGTATGCTATAAATAGCATTCCACTATAATAAATAAATAGATAGACAATATTTGCGAACCATAAAATTATATTTTATATTGTTCGGTCGTCTTATACTTTTGTCCGCCACTGTACATTAATTAATTAATAGGAAATAACAGTATGGATAAAATTTGTATGCTATAAATAGCATTCTACTATAATAAATAAATAGATAGACAATATTTGCGAACCATAAAATTATATTTTATATTGTCCTGTCGTCTTAAACTTTTGTCCGCTACTGTATATTAGAAATAGATATACAAGAAACGTCCATAAATGTAGTGTTAATTTTGAGCGATGGACGAAGAAGCTGTTATCAATAGTTTTACGTTGAACGACCGTTTTTTTACGAATTAGGAGTTGCTTTCGATGAAATTAGAGGACGATCGATTGCTACAAAATCAAGGAACGTCAATTAACACATTGTATGCCGGCCCCGCGAAAACGCGGGTTTGGAAGTCTGTTGCTTTAGCGCCGGGTTTGCGATAATACAACATTCTTTTGTTTGGCGATTTGTTTGTTTCTATTTTTCGTTATCATTAAATTGCATATAATGAATATGCAAACCAATTTTAGTGTTTTACAATAATGTATAAAATTTTAAATATTTTCTTCACCTACAGTTTTAAATGCCTCAGATGCCACCGGCATACAATGTGTTAACACTATTCCTACCGACACTTCACGTATACCTATTCCTACCGCGACATTCCCACGTAAGACAGACTACAAATTTTTCTCAAAAAATAAACAATGAAGAAAGAAGTGAATATTGAAAAATGTATTATACGTATATTTGAGGAAAAGTCTGAAGTTTAAAGACGATTCAATTACATTGTATCTATGAAATTCTAATCGAAATTTTAAAAACGGTCATTTGACCGGTTGTGGTAGGAATAGTGTTAACGTCCAGATACGTGTATATATCAATGACGTTGTTCGTTTTAGCCTAGAGCCTCGCTCATGACTCCGTGCAGTTCGCGAGAAGCGGTGTGTTCACACGATACACACTGTGCAAGTTCATTGAACTTCTACGACTATTTGGTTAACTGTACATTATAAATTATTACCCGTTTAGGTCACCGAATAACCTCGAGACGACAGACCTCTCTATTTGTTTCGTGCCTCGAGACCTCGCGTGAAACGTATCCGCGTAATTTTACTCGACGTTTGACGAAATGATGTTTGAAAGTACTCGTGGAAGAGTATAGAGCAGGTTAATTTTTGAAACGTCTTCGTTAGAAATCGATGCTGCACAACAAATGATGTTGGAAAATTAGAAAAAAGATTTCTGAATATATTGTTGATTTTCGTTTTTTTTGAGATAGAGAAACTGCTTTTCTTGGAATACTTATCAATCAATTTTATGAATATTAATTCATAGATATGTACATATTTGAATCCCAAAGCCAACCGTATTAAGTTCACTTTTTCAAAAAAATGATATTTTGCATATGTCCTGCGACAAAATTTTCACTGTTTCGATGGTAAAAATTATTTTGTTCCCGATAGTTTAGTTCTTAAAATAATAGTGTAAAAATGACAATTAAAATTTATGTCAGTGCAAGTGTCGGGTTTTGGACTTTGCACCTTCGTTTTATTCTCAAAATTTGAAAAATGTGACTTCAGGTGACTCAAATGGGATCCTTGAGAAGATTAATTTTATATAAAAATATAAATCGGGTTAATTTTCTAAAATACACTCAAATATAAAAGTATAAATGAAAATATAGTGAAATGTGACTTTATATGACTCAATCGGGATTCAGATATATGCTAATATCCTTGAGAAGATTAATTTTATAAATAAATATAAATCGGGTTAATCTTTTAAAATGTAGTGAAATGTGACTTTATATGACTCAATCGGGATTCAGATATATGCTAATATCCTTGAGAAGATTAATTTTATATATAAATATAAATCGGGTTAATTTTCTAAAATACGCTCAAGTATAAAGGATAAATTTTATTTTATTTATAAACGGACCGCAGCCGTTTATGTAATATGTATACAAAGAAAAAGAAAAGAAAAAAGAAAAATCAAAAGACATACATATTAAACTAATAATAAAATAAATAAAAATATAGTCAAAGCACAGAATTGTCTATCATAATTTATAACAAAGAAATAGGAGTAGATCCTCGAGCGAAGGTCAAACGTTACGAAATACGTAAACAGTCGGTTCGAAACGATTCGAGGAATACCGGGGGAAGGATTGAAAAAGGGTTGGGAATGGCGTAAAAATGTTCCGGATCGCGAAGCCGGCGGCGCAGGTGGTGGTAAACGACCTGAAGACCTTGAGACGTCTGCCAGCCAGTATTCTCGCGAAAGAAGACGCCTGCTAGACGCTACGAGTAGCAAATTCATTCCCGAATTACGCCACTTGCGTCGCAATTAACGCTAGATCTACGGTAGTCGTTAATTTGACAGGTTTCGGGACTTCACAAGCAAAATTTGCAAAAACAATTATTTATTTACTTATTTGTTTAAACGGAAAACCTATCAGATACGAAATATGGTACACGAACGGATATTATACTATGTTGTAAATTTGAAAATTTTTTATTTTATTTATTTTATTTACTTGTTTCATTTATTTCGTTTATTTTGTTTATTTTATTTACTTATTTCATTTATTTTGTTTATTTTGTTTATTTTATTTACTTATTTCATTTATTTCGTTTATTTTGTTTATTTTATTTACTTATTTCATTTATTTTGTTTATTTTGTTTATTTTATTTACTTATTTCATTTATTTTGCTTATTTTGTTTATTTTATTTATTTTATTGCAATGTGTATTTAGAGATTTTTACAAAAATTATTACAAAATAATAATATCTGACTATAAGTACGGTGATAAAATCGCATGAGACTTAAATTTTGAAATGATAGTAAAGATTGGTCGATGGCTTCGATTCGAAAAAAGTCATCGAAGTACCGAAATTCGAGTACCAAAAGTACCGATCGAGGACGTGCTAAATTCGTATCGCGATTCTGTATCACTCACACTCCCGATCGACTCATTTTAACGTGGATGTATTGCTAATGATTTTATTATTAAACGATATTTTCTTCGCGTAATTAATAGTTTAATGTTTCTTTACAGTATAAATATGATATCGCTCTGAAACGTGTTATCTTCGTATAAAGGAACGTTAGAAAATTGTAAATTATAAAATTGTAAATTACGAAGTTTACAAACGAAGCACGCAAAAAAGCCGATTAATAAACTCCCGGTCGGTAAAGTGTTAATAATGAACCATGAAGGAACGATCGAGAACGTCGAACGGAAGATCTTGAAGTCGCGTGCGTGATCAGCGATCGCGAGTTTCCTCTTCAGCTTTCGAATGCACCGGACGTTGAAGTCGACGTGTTCTGTCAAGGAAACAAGGATACGAGAACGAGACAAAGGAGACACGGTTGCAGACCATGAAAATCGAATCAACATAAACCGAGAGATCCTCCAAGTTCCTGTTGGCACTGTTCCAATCTGTACGAATCATTCTTGTTGGTATCAACGATCGAGAAAGAGAGAGAGAGAGTTGGAATTCCAAATCTAAATCACCAGCCACAATAACGTCAAACTAAAACGAGAACTCTTTAAACTTCGTGCCAATCGACCACGAATCGAGTGAATTCTGAACGTGAATAGGATCTCGTTTGTACGAACAAGTTAATGTTTAGTTTCAAATATACGAACTCGTGAGTGAGCTTCTATTATACGAACAGAGTAATCTCAATTATACGAACAAGCACTCATGTGGTCATTTTTATATCACATTCAACTTTTTGATTAATTACATATGCAGTTTATTTGAGATATAGAATAATAAGAAAAGCTTCTGCTATTTTATTTCGAATTCTTTTCTTTGATCTTCCAAATATTCAAATTTCCACAAGTTTTCTATTTTTCAAGTAAAATTAGAATGCGAATAGGTTTGTACGAACAAGTTAATGTTTAGTTTCAAATATACGAACTCGTAAGTGAGCTTCTATTATACGAACAGAGTAATCTCAATTATACGAACACGCACTCATATGGTGGTTTTTATATCACATTCAACTTTTTGATTAATTACATATGCAGTTTATTTGAGATATAGAATAATAAGAAAAGCTTCTGCTATTTTATTTCGAATTCTTTTCTTTGATCTTCCAAATATTCAAATTTCCACAAATTTTTTATTTTCTCAAGTAAAATTAGAACGCGAATAGGATCTCGTTTGTACGAACAAGTTAATGTTTAGTTTCAAATATACGAACTCGTAAGCGAGCTTCTATTATACGAACAGAGTAATCTCAATATACGAACACGCACTCATATGGTGGTTTTTATATCACATTCAACTTTTTGATTAATTATACATGGAATTTATTTGAGATATAGAATAATAAGAAAAGCTTCTGCTCTCCTATTTGGAATTTTTTTCTTTAATCTTTCAAATATTCAAATTTCCACAAATTTTTTATTTTTCAAGTAAAATTAGAACGCGAATAGGATCTCGTTTGTACGAACAAGTTAATGTTTAGTTTCAAATATACGAACTCGTAAGTGAGCTTCTATTATACGAACAGAGTAATCTCAATTATACGAACACGCACTCATATGGTGGTTTTTATATCACATTCAACTTTTTGATTAATTACATATGCAGTTTATTTGAGATATAGAATAATAAGAAAAGCTTCTGCTATTTTATTTCGAATTCTTTTCTTTGATCTTCCAAATATTCAAATTTCCACAAGTTTTCTATTTTTCAAGTAAAATTAGAATGCGAATAGGTTTGTACGAACAAGTTAATGTTTAGTTTCAAATATACGAACTCGTAAGTGAGCTTCTATTATACGAACAGAGTAATCTCAATTATACGAACACGCACTCATATGGTGGTTTTTATATCACATTCAACTTTTTGATTAATTACATATGCAGTTTATTTGAGATATAGAATAATAAGAAAAGCTTCTGCTATTTTATTTCGAATTCTTTTCTTTGATCTTCCAAATATTCAAATTTCCACAAATTTTTTATTTTCAAGTAAAATTAGAACGCGAATAGGATCTCGTTTGTACGAACAAGTTAATGTTTAGTTTCAATATACGAACTCGTAAGCGAGCTTCTATTATACGAACAGAGTAATCTCAATTATACGAACACGCACTCATATGGTGGTTTTTATATCACATTCAACTTTTTGATTAATTATACATGGAATTTATTTGAGATATAGAATAATAAGAAAAGCTTCTGCTCTCCTATTTGGAATTTTTTTCTTTAATCTTTCAAATATTCAAATTTCCACAAATTTTTTATTTTTCAAGTAAAATTAGAACGCGAATAGGATCTCGTTTGTACGAACAAGTTAATGTTTAGTTTCAAATATACGAACTCGTAAGTGAGCTTCTATTATACGAACAGAGTAATCTCAATTATACGAACACGCACTCATATGGTGGTTTTTATATCACATTCAACTTTTTGATTAATTACATATGCAGTTTATTTGAGATATAGAATAATAAGAAAAGCTTCTGCTATTTTATTTCGAATTCTTTTCTTTGATCTTCCAAATATTCAAATTTCCACAAGTTTTCTATTTTTCAAGTAAAATTAGAATGCGAATAGGTTTGTACGAACAAGTTAATGTTTAGTTTCAAATATACGAACTCGTAAGTGAGCTTCTATTATACGAACAGAGTAATCTCAATTATACGAACACGCACTCATATGGTGGTTTTTATATCACATTCAACTTTTTGATTAATTACATATGCAGTTTATTTGAGATATAGAATAATAAGAAAAGCTTCTGCTATTTTATTTCGAATTCTTTTCTTTGATCTTCCAAATATTCAAATTTCCACAAATTTTTTATTTTCAAGTAAAATTAGAACGCGAATAGGATCTCGTTTGTACGAACAAGTTAATGTTTAGTTTCAAATATACGAACTCGTAAGCGAGCTTCTATTATACGAACAGAGTAATCTCAATTATACGAACACGCACTCATATGGTGGTTTTTATATCACATTCAACTTTTTGATTAATTATACATGGAATTTATTTGAGATATAGAATAATAAGAAAAGCTTCTGCTCTCCTATTTGGAATTTTTTTCTTTAATCTTTCAAATATTCAAATTTCCACAAATTTTTTATTTTTCAAGTAAAATTAGAACGCGAATAGGATCTCGTTTGTACGAACAAGTTAATGTTTAGTTTCAAATATACGAACTCGTAAGTGAGCTTCTATTATACGAACAGAGTAATCTCAATTATACGAACACGCACTCATATGGTGGTTTTTATATCACATTCAACTTTTTGATTAATTACATATGCAGTTTATTTGAGATATAGAATAATAAGAAAAGCTTCTGCTATTTTATTTCGAATTCTTTTCTTTGATCTTCCAAATATTCAAATTTCCACAAGTTTTCTATTTTTCAAGTAAAATTAGAATGCGAATAGGTTTGTACGAACAAGTTAATGTTTAGTTTCAAATATACGAACTCGTAAGTGAGCTTCTATTATACGAACAGAGTAATCTCAATTATACGAACACGCACTCATATGGTGGTTTTTATATCACATTCAACTTTTTGATTAATTACATATGCAGTTTATTTGAGATATAGAATAATAAGAAAAGCTTCTGCTATTTTATTTCGAATTCTTTTCTTTGATCTTCCAAATATTCAAATTTCCACAAATTTTTTTTTTTCAAGTAAAATTAGAACGCGAATAGGATCTCGTTTGTACGAACAAGTTAATGTTTAGTTTCAAATATACGAACTCGTAAGCGAGCTTCTATTATACGAACAGAGTAATCTCAATTATACGAACACGCACTCATATGGTGGTTTTTATATCACATTCAACTTTTTGATTAATTATACATGGAATTTATTTGAGATATAGAATAATAAGAAAAGCTTCTGCTCTCCTATTTGGAATTTTTTTCTTTAATCTTTCAAATATTCAAATTTCCACAAATTTTTTATTTTTCAAGTAAAATTAGAACGCGAATAGGATCTCGTTTGTACGAACAAGTTAATGTTTAGTTTCAAATATACGAACTCGTAAGTGAGCTTCTATTATACGAACAGAGTAATCTCAATTATACGAACACGCACTCATATGGTGGTTTTTATATCACATTCAACTTTTTGATTAATTACATATGCAGTTTATTTGAGATATAGAATAATAAGAAAAGCTTCTGCTATTTTATTTCGAATTCTTTTCTTTGATCTTCCAAATATTCAAATTTCCACAAGTTTTCTATTTTTCAAGTAAAATTAGAATGCGAATAGGTTTGTACGAACAAGTTAATGTTTAGTTTCAAATATACGAACTCGTAAGTGAGCTTCTATTATACGAACAGAGTAATCTCAATTATACGAACACGCACTCATATGGTGGTTTTTATATCACATTCAACTTTTTGATTAATTACATATGCAGTTTATTTGAGATATAGAATAATAAGAAAAGCTTCTGCTATTTTATTTCGAATTCTTTTCTTTGATCTTCCAAATATTCAAATTTCCACAAATTTTTTATTTTCAAGTAAAATTAGAACGCGAATAGGATCTCGTTTGTACGAACAAGTTAATGTTTAGTTTCAAATATACGAACTCGTAAGCGAGCTTCTATTATACGAACAGAGTAATCTCAATTATACGAACACGCACTCATATGGTGGTTTTTATATCACATTCAACTTTTTGATTAATTATACATGGAATTTATTTGAGATATAGAATAATAAGAAAAGCTTCTGCTCTCCTATTTGGAATTTTTTTCTTTAATCTTTCAAATATTCAAATTTCCACAAATTTTTTATTTTTCAAGTAAAATTAGAACGCGAATAGGATCTCGTTTGTACGAACAAGTTAATGTTTAGTTTCAAATATACGAACTCGTAAGTGAGCTTCTATTATACGAACAGAGTAATCTCAATTATACGAACGCGCACTCATATGGTGGTTTTTATATCACATTCAACTTTTTGATTAATTATACATGGAATTTATTTGAGATATAGAATAATAAGAAAAGCTTTTGCTATTTTATTTCGAATTCTTTTCTTTGCTCTTCCAAATATTCAAATTTCCACAAGTTTTCTATTTTTCAAGTAAATTAGAATGCGAATAGGTTTGTACGAACAAGTTAATGTTTAGTTTCAAATATACGAACTCGTAAGTGAGCTTCTATTATACGAACAGAGTAATCTCAATTATACGAACACGCACTCATATGGTGGTTTTTATATTACATTCAACTGTTTGATTAATTATACATGGAATTTATTTGAGATATAGAATAATAAGAAAAGCTTCTGCTCTTCTATTTCGAATTCTTTTCTTTGATCTTACAAATATTCAAATTTCCACACTTTTTTGTAAGATTAAAAGATCCTAAGGGTTTTGCAGAGGTGTAGAAACCTAGTTCAATTCATTTGTCTTAATTGTTTTCCAAGCAACGTTACTAATTTAAGGTAACTAAATTTCAAATGGTTTTGTTTATTTAAAAGTGCTAGATAGGATATTCTAGCGAAACTGAATATTAGACCTCAGTTTTTCAAACGGCGAACCTCTGTTATCCGAATTAATAGGAGCAGCTAGAGGGGATAGCTAGTGAATCTCTATTAAGGTAGCTTCAGATCAACGCGATTCGTTCGCAGCAATAGACACAGGGAAATTCGCAGATATGCTCACACTAAACAGGGAAAAATTCGCCACCAATGATGAACGATGAACGCAGCACGTACTAACGAAACAAAAGAAGCATAATTTTTTCTACGAATAAGTGATATCGAACAAAAATCGTGAATTCAAAATAGTAACGAGAAAATCGGCTTGAAAAAGCTATTCACCTCAAATTTCTCACGCATAAAATACCATGTGGTTGACTCAGTTATGAATTTATCTTTGCGAAATATTCGAACGACTCTAAACCGCCCTGTCTTTCGAAGTGTTCAGATAAACGAGGCTCTATCTCATCAAAATTACGAATCTACTACTCTCTAACGTAATAGTTCTTAACCTTTTCGAGACCCGGAACACTTTTAATCGCGGGAAAAATTTACGAACCACTAAACTCTCTGAAAACTAAACTTATTTGTGCTCGTGAACTTTATCCTATTTGTTATTTATTAACGAATAAATAAATAAATTTTGCGATACACTCGTGACCAGCATATAAAACCATTCTTGTTAACACGTTTGCGGACAGTAAAAAGTTCCATGAGGTGCAAAAATAGACACGCGATTTTTTTCCAAATTAATTGTGATATCTGATATGTGATTAGACACATTTTGTAAGAGTAATCAGAATATCACATTTTAACAACTGTATTCAATGAATGGTATAACATCCACGACGATATTTGAATCGAAGTTATATAAAATTACATCATTAATAATTGGTTTTAACACTATTCCTACCGACACTTCACGCATACCTATTCCTATCGCGACATTCCCACATAAGACAGACTACAAATTTTTCTCAGAAATTAAACAATGAAAAAAGAAGTGAATATTGAAAAATGTATCATAAGTTTATTTGAGGAAAAGTCTAAAATTTAAAGGCGGTTCGATTACGTTGTATATGTGAAATTCTAATCGAAATTTTAACATTATTCCTACCGACACTTCACGCATACCTATTCCCACATAAGACAGACTACAAATTTTTCTCAGAAATTAAACAATGAAAAAAGAAGTGAATATTGAAAAATGTATTATAGGTATATTTGAAAAAAAGTCTGAAATTTAAATAAATTTAATTCGATTACGTTGTATATGTGAAATTCTGATCGAAATTTTAACACTATTCCTACCGACACTTCACGCATACCTATTTCCACCGCGACATTCCCACGTAAGACAGACTACAAATTTTTCTCAGAAACTAAAAAATGAAAAAAGAAGTGAATACTGAAAAATGTATTGTACGTATATTTAAATAAAGTCTGAAATTTAAATAAATTTAATTCGATTACGTTGTATATATGAAATTCTAATCGAAATTTTAGAAACGGTCATTTGACCGGTCGTGATAGGAATAGTGTTAAAAACGGCCATTTGACCGGTCGTGGTAGGAATAGTGTTAAGATTTGAATGCTATAGCATCCACGTCATTCTTTATGACAATGAAAATGAATGCTGTAGCATTCACGTCCGCGAACGTGTTAACACTATTCCTACCGACACTACACGTATACCTATTCCCACCGCGACATTCCCACGTAAAAAAAGAAGTGAATATTGAAAAATGTATTATAGGTATATTTGAAAAAAAGTCTAAAATTTAAATAAATTTAATTCGATTACGTTGTATATGTGAAATTCTGATCGAAATTTTAACACTATTCCTACCGACACTTCACGCATACCTATTCCCACCGCGACATTCCCACGTAAGACAGACTACAAATTTTTCTCAGAAACTAAAAAATGAAGAAAGAAGTAAATATTGAAAAATATATTATAGGTTTATTTAAGGAAAAGTCTAAAATTTAAATAAATTTAATTCGATTACGTCGTATATCTGAAATTCTAATCGAAATTTTAAAAACGGTCATTTGACCGGTCGTGGTAGGAATAGTGTTAAGAACCACTCTGCTCTAAGACCTGCTTCACATGACGATTCGTGAATCGCAATTCACGCAAGTATGCGAGTCGCGTTTGACCATTTTTTTCACACAGCAATTCGTGTATCCCGATTCACGCGCGATACGACGCGATGCGGTAACTAAACCCGGCTAATTCTACAGATAACCTCTCTATCGATCCGTTTCACGTTCATATCGCTGCTGCGAATCGGCGATTCCGTAGCTGCACCGTGTGAACGCCGTCGATCGTTTCTACGATTCGTCGATGGCTTGAATTCAAAAAAGTCACCAGATCGAGCACCGAAAGCACCGATCGATAGACGCACAAAATTCGTATCGCGATTCTGTATCTTAACACCTTATCGATTGCTAGTGGTTCAACACACGCACTCCCGATCGGTTCATTTTGGCATGGATGCATTGCTAATGATTTTATTATTAACACTAGAACTACCAGAGCAGTCAAAATGACGGATTGATAATTATTCATGGTGACCTTATAAATTCACTTTACCAAGCTTCCAAGATTTACTATGATTTTCTGCAGAAGGTATAAGTAACGATTTGTTGTCTGAGTATTCGATATTTTTTCATGTAATTTTCAATTGGATCTGTCTCACGCAAATAAGTACACTATAATTGTCGGTAGTTCTAGTGTTTAAGGTGCATTAACACTACAACTACCAAAGCAGTCAAAATTACAAATTGATGATTATTCATAGCAGTCTTATAAATTCACTATGATAAAGCGTCCAAGATTTACTATGATTTTCTGCAGAAGGTATAAATAAAGATTTGTTTTCTGTGTATTCGATATTTTATCATGTAATTTTCAATTTGATCTGTTCCACGCAAATAAGTACACTATAATTGTCGGTAGTTCTAGTGTTAATGCACCTTTAACACTACAACTACCAAAGCAGTCAAAATAACAAATTGATGATTATTCATAGCAGTCTTATAAATTCACTATGGTAAAGCTTCAAAAATTTACTATGATTTTCTGCAGAAGGTATAAGTAACGATTTGTTGTCTGAGTATTCGATATTTTTTCATGTAATTTTCAATTTGATCTGTTCCACGCAAATAAGTGCACTATAATTGTCGGTAGTTCTAGTGTTAAAGGTGCATTAACACTAGAACTACCAAAGCAGTCAAAATAACAAATTGATGATTATTCATAGCAGTCTTATAAATTCACTATGATAAAGCTTCCAAAATTGACTATGATTTTCTGCAGAAGGTATTCAATTTGATCTGCTTCACGCAAATATGTACACTACAATCGTCGGTAGTTCTAGTGTTAAACAAAACTTTCTTCGCGTAATGAATAGTTTAATATTTCCTTACAGTATATAAATGATATTGTATATAAATGAAAATTTACAAACGAAGCATACAAAAAGCCGATTAACAGGCTCCCGGTCGGTAAAGTGTTACGAGAATCTCTGTCTGAACGGTCTCATTGAATTACATGTACGATCGGTATCCATCGTACGCGAATCGCGATCCACGGATCGCCGTGCGAAGCCCCGCGATCTAAGACGCCTGTAAGACGATTCGAAGCGGACGTGGATTCGTTAGCCGTGAAAATGGTACGAACCTGAGGCGAAGGCCGCGGCGAGCAGCAGCAGCAGGGCGATCTTCATGGTGTGGCGTGTGTCGATTAATCGATCAAGCAGCCGTTTCCGTTTCCGACTCTCGGAATACACCGGATGTTAGTGTTAGGGTCGCGTTCTCGGACTGGCCTCGCGCTGCGCTGTGGGCCCCCTTAAGAGTCTTCGGCCCGGATCCCAGAGGAGGGGGTCGTTGAAGATGATTCACTGGCTAACCTAGAGCAGGACGAGCGGAGGCCCACGAAGGGACGAGACCGACGCGAGAGAGCGGGACAGCCCGACGAACGAGCGCCGGATACACGACGACCGTACACCGATCCGAAATGTAATCGACTTGGGGCCGCGCAAAAAACCGGCAAGGTGACAAGGTCGCGAGGTAAAAAGAGAAGAGGAAGAAGAGGAAGAAGAAGAAAAAGGAAGGGGCACAATAGAGCTCGGTTGCCGGAGGGTTAGAGAGGATGATGCAGTGCGTTCGTTGACACGGCTACGGCCAGCTCCGCTCGTTCCCTCGCGAACTTTGCTCTCCCGACGAACTTTTCAGCACTCGCTCACGGACATGCCAACAAGGTGACCTCTCTCTCTCTTTATCCTCTTCTATCCTAGCAGAGACGGGAATCCATGGGTGACTCGGCGAACCCGAAGACCGTCGACGACGTTTGAACCCAAAAATCGAACGAATAGACGGAGGACTTCAATCGCGTGGTGGAATTCGCGTCTTTTGGATTCTTTGCGAGAGTCTGTGAGAACTGGATGGGATAAGTAGAGACCGAGGACTCAATCGTCGACGGAACGAGGCACGAACTTTGCTTTTCCGACGAACTTTTCAATATTTGCTCATGAACATGCCAACAAAATACCCTCTCTCCCTATCTCTGTCCTCTTCTGTCCAAAGAGAGATAAGAATCCATGCGTGATTCGGAGACCATCGACGACGTTCGAACGCAAGAATCGATTGCGTGGCGTAATTTGCTTCTTTTTGAACGATTGTACACCGGCAAATGGGAATACGATTCTCCACGAGGCTCTGTGTGAACTAGATGAGATAAAAAGAGAGGGAAGGCTCGATCGTTGACGGAACGAGGCACGAACTTTGCTTTTCCGACGAACTTTTTAGCATTTGCTCGCAGACATGCCAACAAGGTGCCCTCTCTCTCTTTCTCTCTTTCTCTCTCTCTATTTCTGTCCTTTTCTATCCAAAAAGAAACGGAAATCCACGAGTGACTCGGCGAACCAGAAGACCGTCGACGATTTTCAAACGCAAAAATCGAACGAACACGCGGATGATTTCGATCGCGTGGCGTAATTCACTTCTTTTCGAATGATCGTACCCCCGACAAATGGGAATACGATTCTCCACGAGGCTTTGTGAGAACTAGATGAGATAAGAAGAGAGGGAGGGCTCGATCGTCGACGGAACGAGGCACGAACTTTGCTTTTCCGACGAACTTTTTAGCATTTGCTCGCAGACATGCCAACAAGGTGCCCTCTCTCTCTTTCTCTCTTTCTCTCTCTCTATTTCTGTCCTTTTCTATCCAAAGAGAGACGGAAATCCACGAGTGACTCGGCGAACCAGAAGACCGTCAACGACTTTCGAACGAACACGCGGAGGATTTCGATCGTGTGGCGTAATTCGCTTCTTTTCGAACGATCGTACACCCTTTCTCTTTCTTTCTCTATCTCTGTTCTCTTCTGTCCAAAGAGAGACGGAAATTCACGGGTGACTCGGCGAACCAGAAGACCGTCGACGATTTTCGATCGTAAAAATCGAACGAACACGCGGATGATTTCGATCGCGTGGCGTAATTCGCTTCTTTTTGAACGATCGTACACCCGGCAAAAGGGAATAACGATTCTTCGCGAAGCTCTGTGAGAACTGGATGGGATAAGGAGAGAGGGAGGGCTCGATCGTCGACGGAACGAGGCGCGAAGCTGTCGTCTGGCAGACACAGCCAGGGAGGATCTCGTTTGTTGCTGAACTCCCAGCCGCAATCTATTTGGAGTGGCGGTGCACGCTATTAATAACGTTGTTCCGTCGTTTAGTTTGTTTTACGTTGGAGGTCGCGCGGCGGATGGAATTTCTGCTTCAACGTCTCTTCACGGTCCTCAGCGTCTTCAATGGAATTGTATCGACGGGCGCAGCGGGCGCAAAAAGACGCCGACCTCAAGGTGGACTTCATTTCTGTGCGCCGGTGCCCGTGGACGCGTCGCGGCAACGTCCCATCCCTCAAAATCTCTGCTTTCTACGGCGAGCTATGCGTGTCGCCGGTCGGACAGTTAGGGACATTGTCGTTCTCGAGGGTTTGTCATCGACGAATGCAAATCTGCGACTTCGAGGAACACCTCGCTGTTTCGAATCGATTGAGAATGTTACCTTGTTCATGGTGTCACTTTTACGCGACAGAAGTATGCGTGTTACTTTTAACGGTAATACGAATATTTAGTGTTGTATAATATTTTATACTCGGTTGAACTATTATCGAAAATTCTGGTCTCTGCTTTTAACGATAATATGAATATTTAGTGTTGTATAATATTTTATGCTCGATTGAACTATTATCGAAAATTCTGATCTCTACTTTTAACGATAATATGAATATTTAGTGTTGTATAATATTTTATGCTCGATTGAACTATTATCGAAAATTCTGATCTCTGCTTCTAATGGTAATATGAATATTTAGTGTTATATAATATTTTATACTCGGTTGAACTATTATCGAAAATTCTGGTCTCTGCTTTTAACGATAATATGAATATTTAGTGTTGTATAATATTTTATGCTCGATTGAACTATTATCGAAAATTCTGGTATCTGATTTGGACGGTAACACGAACATTTAGCGTTGTATAATATTTTATACTCAGTTCAACTATTATCGAAAATTTTAGTCTCTGCTTTGGACGGTAATACGAATATTTTGTGTTGTATAATATTTTATACTCAGATGAATTATTATCGAAAATTCTGATCTCTGCTTCTAATGGTAATACGAATATTTTGTATTGTATAATATTTTATACTCGGTTGAACTATTATCGAAAATTCTGGTCTCTGCTTTTAACGATAATATGAATATTTAGTGTTGTATAATATTTTATGCTCGATTGAACTATTATCGAAAATTCTGGTATCTGCTTTGGACAGTAACACGAACATTTAGCGTTGTATAATATTTTATACTCAGTTCAACTATTATCGAAAATTTTAGTCTCTGCTTTGGACGGTAATACGAATATTTTGTGTTGTATAATATTTTATCCTCGATTGAACTATTATCGAAAATTTTAGTCTCTGCTTTGGACGGTAATACGAATATTTAGTGTTGTATAATATTTTATACTCGGTTAAACTATTGTCGATAATTCTGGTTCTGATGTATTTCCATAAGATGCTTGAAAATTGTTAAGTTCCGATTTTCGATGGCCAACGTGTGATTGATATGTCTTTGTCTTGAAAACAGAGACATTCTTTTTGAGTCGTTCATATAATTATATCAATGTACTTCAAACTTATGAATATTTATGTTAAACATAATATAGTGCTTTCATCGGGAATTCAGATGAAGTCTTTTGTTTTTTCGGTCAAAAGTGGGGGGGAAGTATTTACAGTTACCTTTAACGCGTGGTCATTCTTACGTCACGTCATCAGTTGAAGGTTGATATCGCTTGTAAAAAACTTAATATATCGTCTCATCGAATACCTGTAGTACCTATTAAATCATAACCTATATTTTGGACCGTACAGTGTACAATCTTAATGAGAACATCAGAGTTAAACATATCCTCGGTAAGATAATGTAAAATATTTGCCGATATCCGCAGTAGGGTAAAAATAGGTGCAGCAGGATCTCGATTATCCGAACTACACAATAGTAACTTAATATAAAGGTAGCTTTTCAAGATCATCAATTTTAATAAGGGAATATTCTAAAGTTACAATCACTGATTTTTATAAAATTTTGATAGGTGGTAATTTAAAAAAAATATATTCATATTTTATGTAAAATACCATTCATAGAATCGACATTTTACCGTAATGCGTTCCGATTTACAAAAGATTACACTTAAGATTACACTGTTGCAAACAACACATTTCGTAGTGTCTAAATATACAAGTGTATTTTTATATTTATACTGTACGATCAAATTTTTTGCTTGCAGCAGTGTGTTTTTTGCTTACCTATCTATGTGTGCTGCACATATACAGTAGTGGTCAACGAAATTGCTTCACTTCTTAAGAATACAATTTATCTTACACATGAATAGGTACATTGCAAAAATTATAGTTACATTCATTTATTCCAGCGTGATCCTCTAGTAATTTTTATGTGTCTAATAACACAGACAAGTATTGTTCATGTACAAGTTAATCCGAAAACACAGACATTTTCAAGCTAGTGCAATTTCTATCTAACCGTAACACATGGTATTAATTAATGCATATTACTCAACTTTACCCTAGTTTACTTTCTATAAAACAATTCTAGTAACTTTTACGGTGACTGTATAACTTCTTCGTCAATCTCACATTCCTTCAATTAATGCATAATACCTAATTTTATCCCAGTTTACTTTCTATAAAGGAATCCTAATAACTTTTACGGTGACTGTATAACTTCTCCGTCAATCTCACATTCCTTCGATTACTGCATATTACCCAACTTTACCCTAGTTTACTTTCTATAAAACAATTCTAGTAACTTTTACGGTGACTGTATAACTTCTTCGTCAATCTCACATTCCTTCAATTAATGCATAATACCTAACTTTACCCTAGTTTGCTTTCTATAAAACAATTTTATCAACTTTCACAGTGACTGTATAACTTATCGTCAGTCTCACATTTCTTCAATTAATGCTTAATACCTAACTTTACCCTAGTTTACTTTCCATAACAGAATCCAGTAACTTTTACGATGACCTCATAACTTCATCAATCTCCTCGTAACCGAACCTCTTTTCCCACCACGCGCGACGTTTATCGTAACCCGCGTACGTCGGTCAGCATCGGTGTGACGCGGGACGTTAATTGCCGAAGAAGTTCCGGCGCACGGTTGCGATCTCGCGGCAGGTATTACGGGGGATCATGCACGCGTTCAATATATTGCGCACGGTTGTCGAGGTGACTCGGTTGGAATCTCCATGAAAGTCGATGTACACCGGGCGCAAGGGAGGAGGTTCGTGAACCGGTTCCCCTGTGGAGCCTTTGGCGCCGTCTATTCTTATTCCTCGCTCTTTCCGTGCTCAGTTTTTTCTGCGCCGGCATTGACCGGCCCCCATTAAGGGAGTAGGTATCTTCGGGGGCCTGAAAAACGCGTAATCGCTTTACAATCGTTTAAATACATCCACCGGCCCGACGATTTTTACCGGGTTTAATGCGCACCTATGGCCACCGGGACGGGAGCGTCCATTTTAAAAGCGTCCATAGAGCTCGTGTAACGTTAATTGTTCCGATCTACGCGCTCGGATAGTGGGACCGGCCATTGCGATTGCCGCGGGCCCAAACGAAGACCCTCGCGGAACGATTCTCATCTTAACCTTTTCGCTTCGGCTGTCCAGTCCGCCGAAGTACCGTCATTGAACGGAAGCGCGCGACAGAAATATCTACAGTGCGCGTGGTTTTTGTATATACGTTTTTCAATAAGTCTTATATAACAACTATGCTGAATAAAAGAATCATTGCTCTAATCTAACAAGTATATTTACAATTTTAAATATGAAAAGACTTACAAAATTATTAAAATTATTGAAATATAAAATTATTAAAATTATTGAAATATAAAATTATTAAAATTATTGAAATATAAAATTATTAAAATACAAAGTACATTTGAATGCCGCTTATAAGCGGCGCTCGAAGCGAAAGGGTTAATGCCACGGATCGATATTAACTCTTTGCACTCGAGAGGCAATTCTTAATCGTCTAACAATATTAACTTCAAAGATTTTCAAGTTCAAAATATTTACTAAGATTCGCTTGTATTAAACTTCATCTAGTTTAGTTAAGTCATCTACATATGTGATTATTTAACATCCGGGTCTGACTAATAAACATACTAACTAAAATCTGAAAATTTGCGAAACTATCATTTGCCGACTAACAGTCGCCTCTCGAGCGCAAAGGGTTAACCCTTTATTAACCCTCCAAGTACTGTAGCTCGCAAAACCATCATTTCTGACCACCGTCACCGATGTTACAAGACATTATAAGAAACTGACATGTATCATCTGTTTCGACATCTCTTAAATAGGCCCTGTTCGATGAGGCCCGCAAGGCTGGAGTATATGAATAGTGATGGGTTCAGATCGCTTCGAGTTACAAGTGAAAATAAATGATGTGTAAGGGTAGTCCAATTGTCAAAAGTTCCGATGTAGTAACTCGAACCCATTGCTGGCCTCATCGTGTAGAGCCAACTTTACCGTGGACTTACGATGTGTATGTAGCAAGGCTATAGTTACTTTGAGACTAACACAAATAACGTCGTCATTGTGTGCGTTACCATTTGTAACGCAACAAAATATTGGTGACTCCGACACAGTAGGACTCGAGAGGCGACTGTCGGTCGCCAAACGATAGTGTTGCAAACTTTCAGACTTTAGTTAGTTTGTTTATTAATCAGACCGAAAGTTAAACAGTTATACATGTGAATTTTAGTATATGACTTAACTAAACTAAATGACGTTTAATATAGGCGAAACTTAGTAAATATTTTGCACTTAAAAATCTGTAAAGTTAAAATTGCTAGACGACTAACTGTCACCTCTCGAGTGCAAAGGGTTAATATACAGTGAGTTAGCTGTGACTGGTCTGGTCGAGTGGCTCCGATGGTGGCGGCGCGCGTTCGTTGTGGGTCCGCGCTCACGCGGGGCCCTGTCGACAGCGGCATGCCGCGGCAAAAACGTTCGTGTCTCAAGGTAGGCTTCATTTCTGACCGCGGCTTCCCTCGCGCCACGGATCACCAGCTTCTGGAATACGTGATTCGCTCTCCTCCGGCTCGAATCGGCCGTAAGGCCCCGGTTGTGCGCTTCGGTTGCAACTGGTGGCTCTACGTACCCCAGTAAAGAAGAATATCCTTTTCTTCTGCTCCCTTCTCGCTCTTTGTCTGGCTCGTCTTCATTTTCCAGGCTGTTCCTTGCCCAGACCGTGTCCGACCGATTCGATATCCTGTAACGTCGCTGGATCGGTGATCATCGTACGCAACGTGTTATTTCTGTTACGCGGTGTGCAACCGGTCTGGCAAAAAGGAACTCGCGTGACATCCGAGACCCACCGCGTCTCTTCCGAGCTGGACGTTCCTTATCCCGTTCCCTTGGCTCTCGCACGAAAGCGCGACGATTCTGAACGATACACGAACCAATCGGGCCCCGTTTATTAATAGGACTCGGCGGACGGTCCGAATTATTTAATTATCCGGGTAATTCGAATATCCGAATAGGGTAAAACGTACATTACCGAAGCATTTGATAAAACAAGATGGGGTGTGGAATATTTTATATTAATGTTATATTGATGAATATTTTATGTTAATGATATATTGTTGAATATTTTGTTAATTAGGGTTAATTATATTGAGTAAATTAAAATTTTATAAAAATCGATGATCATCAGTTTGGGATGTTCTCCTATTAAATTGATGATTCGAGTAATCGTTTATTTTATTTTTGTTAACTCGGATAACTGAGGTTCTACTGTGATTCAAGTAACGGAATAGACTGGGTAATTAAAAGTGTCCAGATAATTTAAATCATAAACGTAGCAAAAAGCAAAATCATTTGCGCATTTGTAAGAGCATATGTGGTTCCTTATGTCTTTATCATTTTTATAATTACTATTCGACGGAGATGTTTGAATGTTCGATTATTCGGATTATTCCAGCTCTATTTATAACGAGCTGCATACGATCTGTTTAAAGAAAACACGATCGCCATAAAACAGTTTCGTCAGGAATAATGTTTGAATACGCTGATGGAAACGGCGAAAAATGCTTTTTATTATAGTAGACCAGGCCAATCAAGGGTGGATCGTAAACGGAAATGAGTAATAACGGGGAGGGAGCAGCGGCAGCTACAATTCCATAGGCCTTTAAAGTCCCTCTGTTTTAGTACCATTTCTTTTCCGATTAAACGTATCCATTGGGCCACTGGCTTTAGATTATTTTATAACATCGTTGCTCACTACTCCAAGTCCCCATTATGCTTTACGAAAAATCCAACGGAGTACCTCCATCGTTTACGGCTCACATTACAAATTTATTATGACGTGGTATGTATCCCTTCTTCCTCTCCTTGGTTATTTCTCGTTCTAATGTTTCACTCGGAAATTTCTTTCACTTCGAAATGACCACCAAGCTTAAGGCCCCATGTGTATGAACGATTTTTTGGCCCAGGATCGCGTGTCTTTTCTTGATTTCTCAATCGAAAACAACAATAAAGACAGATGTGCAATTATGCGGTGAAATGTCGCTTGTCTGCATAGGGCCTAAGACCCCAAATATACGAACAATTTTTTGTTCTATGATTGTCTTTATTGTTGTGTCCGATTGGGAAACCAAGAAAAGACACAGATATGCAATTATGCGGTGAAACGTCGCTGGTCTGCATAGGGCCTAAGGCCCCAAGTATACGAACAATTTTTTGCTCTATGATCGTGTCTTTTCTTGGTTTCCCAATCGGAAAGTACATTAAAAACACAGATATACAAGCATACGTCGAAAAGTCGCTCGTCTGCATCGGGCCTAAGGCCCCTAGTTTATCACAACATAGCTCGTTAACAAAGCAGCCACCTTTTATCTATCGTCTCGTGGCACGTTGAAGAAGTGAAGAAAAATGAAGAAGACAGAGGGTGCACTCTAATCTAGTATGTTCGCGGGCCCCGTGCACGGGCCCTGTTGCGTGGGTCACGTTTCGCTGGTATACGTTGGCGCAGGTCAGTTTAGCAGGTCGGATTCTCAGCGACGCATTCCCATGGGAATGCTGCGCAGTCCGAGTTGCAGCCGAGTGCACTTAGGGCCCGACTCTGCCTACGGGGGTCCCTGTTCGTGGCCATATATCGGTGGTTGAAACGAAAGCAGAAGCTCGGTCCTGGATAAACAAGCGATCCTCCACCACCTTCTTCGTCTTCTTCGTCGTCTCCGTTCCTCCGCCGACTGGGCCTTAGCCGCGCGAACGAGACGCTAGAAACAACTTCTCACAGCCAAGCCGAGAGAGACTTGGTCCTTTTTTGTGGAAACAAAAGCAAAGAAAAGGGAGGCTCTCGAGGGAGCTGCAGGCGACGCTTGTTGCTGGATGAAGAAGAAGAAGAAGAAGAAGAAGAAGTAGCAGAAGAAGAAGAACAAGAGGATGTAGAAGGAGGAGGAGAAGGAGGAGGAGGAGAAGGAGGATAAGAAGGAGGTGCCGGTGGTCGGTGGAGGAGGCGAAGCAAGAGAGGAGACGATGCTACAGGGGGATTCTCGAGGTCTATTTCAGGCCCTGCCATAGCAATCGCTATGTAAGGCCCCTGTTTCTTTCTATCCTGCTCCCTACTCCCGGAGGAACACCCTTCTCTTCTCCTCCACTTGATCTTCGCCCTTTTTCTTCCCACACTTTCTTTCTCCCTCGTTCCACGGGCACGGAACCAACCTCGGTTTTAGCCCGCGAATAGCCTCGACGTCCGAGACGATCCGGGGAGCCATACTGGCCCGAAGGCTTCGACGGCGTCGGCTCTTCCATTTTGATACTTCTAGGACAGTGATCCTCATCGTTCTGCCTCTTCCCCGCGTTATACCTGCCGACGTGTTCGCGGCTGCCTATAACCATTATAGATATCATATCTAGACACTAACTTGCAACCTAAGACATCGAGGCTCGTTCGGGAACGTTCTTTGTATCGATTATGTTGTCAGCGATGCGGTGTTCTGCATAGAGTCGCGGTTTGCTACGTTCATTCTCGAATCGTCCCTGCAATTTTTAGACGATGAGTGTTACCTATCTAGAGAACATGATTTTTTTTCATTGTTTACAGGCTTTTCTAATATTCTGCGTCATTTTTTGAAGAATTTAATCGAATGTGTACTGAGGTGAGCGAGTTAGGTTAGGTGGTACAAGAGCTGGCTAAACGGCCTTGCACACTTTCTTTCCGGTACACTAGGTGTTTGGTGCCATAATTCAGTTAGCGGAGTTTCGTATCCTCTTCCTTTCGGTGGGCCATTTAGAACAGTGATTCTCACGTAGGGTATAAGTATGTAGGTAATACGAACTGGTTGATATAACGTCTCCCTATTACGTGTTACTTGCACAGGTACGGATACATTACCGTAAACGACACGTATGATCATAAATGTGACGGTGATTGTGAAAATAACTAAGCCCACTATTTTTTCTAAAGTTTAGGTTCCTTTCCCTTTTTTGTGATTTAGCTTATTTCATTGCGACTAATTAATGTAGTAACTTTTTTTGAATTTTTCATTTACATTAGACCACTTTCACAATTATTAGCCCAAATGTAGAAATATGCTTATACACTTCAAAGTGTGTTATTTGCTAGTACCAAATGATTTCACTAAAAATTTTAACCTATATTGTACTACACTTATTCTAAATATCATTTCACATCGAAATTCATTATACTTGTATGTATACAAATTCGAAATCGTAGGAATTTGTCTCAAGCAAAGTCTCATAACTAGACTGGAGATTTTTTGCATAAATTCGTATTTTTCTGAATATAATTAATGAAATAGAATTTAAATGGAGATTCGAATCACCCTTTAATGTTATAATACCATACGTATTTGCGATATTCTGTACACTTTCGCTAATTATAGCAGTCATGCAATTTTTTCACGTTTCTTCGCATCAAACCTAGAGTTTGCTTGTTACTTCCATATAAAAATTTCTTTAGACAGAAAATTCGGGTGTGTTACAATCAAGGACTACTCTGCAAATTTCACGAAGCAACAGCCTATCAGACTCGATCGTCGTTTCATGGCAATGCATTGAGAACGCAGTCGGATTGCGTTATCGGGAATATCTTCCGTGCGTTGCTCATCGATTACGTACCCACGCCTTGTTACGCAGACACTGCTCGACGGGTATACAGGGTGTCTCAAAAAAAGGGTGGCCTCCTGTGATGCCAGACTGAGGACGGGGGTTCTCAAGAACACCCCCTTCCACTGCGCACAGTTCCGCAGTAAACGCGTGTAAGTGAGCTCAGCGTTTCGGACGACTTCGAGAAATCGAGATAAAAAAACAAATGAAAGACTTTCTTCCTCGCTCTTGAAGTGCATGAAATCCAGCCTATGTGGAAAGCAAGCCTGCGACACGGGCCGCGCGGGATCTTAACACATTGCGGACGGATGACGAGATATCTCGTTTTTCATATTTTGTCGTAAAGGGCCGCTGACGAGATATCTCGTCATTCCTATTTTGTCGTAAAGGGTCGTTGACGAGATATCTCGTCTTTCCTATTTTGTCATAAAGGGCCGTTGACGAGATATCTCGTCTCTCCTATTTTGTCGTAAAGGGCCGTTGACGAGATATCTCGTCTCTCCTATTTTGTCGTAAAGGGCTGTTGACGAGATATCTCGTCTTTCCTATTTTGTCGTAAAGGGCCTTTGTCGAGATATCTCGTCTCTCCTATTTTGTCGTAAAGGGCCGTTGACGAGATATCTCGTCTTTCCTATTTTGTCGTAAATGACCGTTGACGAGATATCTCGTCTTTCATATTGCGTCGTTAGAGGCCGTTGACGAGATATCTCGAAATATACCCGCAGTCCAAGTTTTAATTGCCTATTCTCATTTTTCGACATATGTTCTATACTTAATTGTTATCACAAATGTACTATACTTGGGAAAGTTATCAATCGACTATATTTGACTGTATTTAAACATTTTAACAGTAACAACTTAAACGACTTTACAATTTATCAACTTCAACGTTCAGAATCACACTCTTTCTACGTTCGCAGTCAAAACCTTTCTTCCACGTTAGTCAAACACTTTCTGCCCCGCGCTCGCATTTTCCCTGTCATATATTCTTCCTGACACTAGTTTCCTTTCATTCTAATTGTCAACCTTTCTCATTCAATATATTCGGTCAGGACCACCTAGAATTTCTCAGTCGCAACGTTTTATCAAGTACTCATCTTTCATGCCTTAGAAATACTCGAATCCAAACATTCTACGTTCACACGATTGTCGCCCAACTCAAGCACTCTTCAGACTTTCCTAAAACTCGCATTCACTCGATTGGATTCCTATATATATGCGTCCATAGCGTTCAAAGGGTTAATGCGATTACACGGATCGCCGTAGGAAACAGCGAAACTCGTCGCTGGGGACGCACACGTAATCCCTGCTGTCCTGTTGTGTCCCCTAAATCATCGTGCCATGGGTCCGGGGCCAGAGCCAAGCAGCGCCCTCTCTCCCTCTCACTCTCCCGTTCGCGATCCTCTTTGTCCCTCCGCTTCCCATGCGCCGTCCGCCATGAGGGCTGGCGATGGTGCACGGGCTCGCGATCGCCGATAGAATGCAGAAATGGATGATAATAACAGCCATGGCAGCGCACGATCATTAAATGCGCCTCGTGCTGCCCACCGTTTTACTTGGGCCCCCGGTTCTTGCCGCTGTTACGTGCCCAGGGCCCCGGCGGACTGACCTAGAACCTGAAACCGTGAACCTCTGCTACCTCTGGCTTGCGGTTACACGCTCCTCG
The DNA here is from genome assembly GCA_033822845.1 of Tetrapedia diversipes. Lineage (NCBI taxonomy): Eukaryota > Metazoa > Arthropoda > Insecta > Hymenoptera > Apidae > Tetrapedia > Tetrapedia diversipes. Next base: position 52,389 of record JAOPTO010000534.1, on the reverse strand, counting down.
GGACGAGCCAGGCCCCCATCGTTTCAAGTATAAGTGACCGAGAGGCTGCTTCGCGGCCAGATTTACGGCCCCTTCGACAGTTTCACTGAACGAGGAGCTTTTCGGTGGTTACGTGAACGAGCGGGCCCTGATTGCTCGCGCTGGGAGCCCCGGGAAATTTGAATCCCGAGTGAGATGCATACATTCAAGGGCCATCGATGGCATAACACAATTTTTCTGCTGTTCCGTATACAAGAGAGCCTGCTATATGTGAATTAATAGGAAGACAAAAATGTTTGGATGAAAGAATCTTTTTATTAATAGAAGAGTTACTTTTTTTTATACTAAACTTTAGTTTTTTTTTTCTTTTTTAATGGGCGTTTAAAGTTGTATTGATTTCGAGGTCATTAACAATTCCTGTAGTGGGTTTTATCCTTTCGATCAGTTTGGTGTCTTTCACGTATTGTTGGGTGTTAATAGGGTGATGTTAGGGCCAAGCTTGGGTTTAGTTTGTGTTTTTGTCTTCTTGTTTGGAACTTTCTGTATTCAAATAGGAGAAGGTTTGTCGTTAGTTTTGCATTGCATTGATTACAGTTTAGTGGTTCTGTTTTCTTTAGTAGGTGTTCGTGTGTTAATCTACATTATCCAACTCTTAGCCTTCCCAGTGTGACTCTTTCTTTTCTGGTTTTAGTTATTTAAACGGACATTAAGAAGGTTATACAGTTTGTTCGAATATTCGTGTGTCGCACATGCTTTTTACTGTTAAATTTCGTAATTACAATGCTTCGTATTACTTATGGCCCGTCTGAGATACAGAACTCATCGTCGAACGGTTAAAAAAGGAGTGTCCGTCTGTCTGTCTGTCTACGTTCGAACAATTAACAGAGCTAAAAATTCTGAAGTTCATCATGGATTCAAGACAACAGGCGCGAACGTCTGAGTTTACATTCCTTCCTCATTACAAAGAATCCATTTATATTCGTAGACTACAGCTTGGTGATTTACGTTATTAAAAGAATGAGGAACTATGGTGCCTGTCGAATGGTCGGGAGAACAAAAAATTGTTTCGAAAATCAATATTGAGTACATGCGACCAAACAAGTTTAAGACCCAAGAGTTAAAGAAAATAAATTAATTAATTAATAAGAAATAGCACGGTAAATAAAATTCGTATTTTATGCTAATCAATAAATAGTGTTCCACCATAATGACGATAAAAATAAGTATATGAACAATATTTGCATACCATAAAACTATGCTTTACATTGTCCTATTGTCTTAAACTTTTATCCGATACTGTACGTAGTTGAAAATCCAGATCAAATTTTTCATATGTACTTAACATATTAAATTAAATTTGTATAATCTACCTCTAGAGCTATACTCTGTATATTTTATTTTAAAAAATTGTGAAATTTTTCCGGGGACCGGAAAGTGATGTTGTATTCTTACATTAAATTCAAACAGGAGTTTTTATTTTTAATCAATAATGTAATCACCCTCATTATCAACAATCTTTTGCCATCTAGTATACAAATTTTCAATGTTAGATCGATAAAAATCAATTGGCTTTTGTGTAAAATATTTTTCCGGTTCCCCTAATACTTAAATGAACTTTCTCAACATTCGTTCAAATAAAAGGAATTTAGTATAAAGAAAAGTAATCGTTCTGTTACTCGAAAAATTCATTTATCCGAACACTTTGGTCTCCTCATTAGTTCATATACGAAACATTACTGTATTGTGTTCATTTCGAAAGCAGAAGTAATCACGTGGTGGTTAAATTCGTCGATGACGACGATGACCTTGACTGTTTCTATGCCTCGTTCTAAGTATTAGAAGCTATCAATTTGGCCCATCTTCTGGGCACCCGTCAAAGATTCGCTTCATTAGCCGCCTGTTACCTTCTACTCCTTCGTTTCCAGCCCTCTTCGAGACCCAGTTCCGTTCGGTTGGTCGTTTTATACAGTTTCTCGGTATTGCGCGGAGTTACCGGGAAGGACTCCGGGGGACCGTCTCCGTGGGCCAGTCGGTGGGACCTCTAAATTAAATCTCCGCTCGGATAGGCGAGAAATCTATTCGCAGGCACGGAGACATTCGTTTAAAAGCGGAATCGCGAAATTAAATCTCGGAATTTATCGGGCTGAGCTAGCCTGGCTTAGCTATCCTCTGCTTAAGGATGGGATCGACTTCAGTATGCAGTATTCAGAGATTCGAGTCAATTTTTCTTTATTTGTGATATTTGTTATAACAGTTTTACATTAATAATACGGAATCAATTTTATTATTTATAAGCGGCGAATTTCTATTTATTTAAACGTTTCCCTTAATACTTATTGCAGAAACTTTGCTTCAATAGGTAAAATTTCTAAACTTCCTTTTTTATATATAATAGTGAATAACTATTCATTATAAAAGTTTCCGTTTAGTTTGTAATAGATATTTGTAAAGTTTATCTTACAAATTTTACTTCAGTCTGGAATGAATGTTGGTATGCAATATTTAGAAATTCAATTAAATTCTTATTTATTATGAAAGTTTCGTTTTAGTTTGTAATAAATATTTGTAACGTTTATCGTAAAAATTTTACTTTGGTGTAGGATGAACGTTGGTAGGCAGTATTTAGAAATTCAACTAAATTTCTATTTATCATGAAAATTTCACTTTAGTGTGTAATCAATATTTGTAACGCTTATCGTAAAAATTTTATTTCAATATTGAATGAACGTTGGTAGGCAGTATTTAGAAATTCAACTAAATTCCTATTTATCATGAAAATTTCACTTAAGTGTGTAATCAATATTTGTAACGTTTATCGTAAAAATTTTACTTCAGTATGAAATCAACTTTGGTATGTACACAGTGGTCAGAAATTTAATCAAATCTCTATGTATTATAAAAGTTTCGCTTTATCAGCCTCGAATATATCACTCGTAAGTGTGTGCTCACAAATTCAAATTGATTCCCACCTAGAACCTTCGTTGTGTAAGATTTCAACGTATCTTGCTCGTAAAAGAAGACGTTCAGGGATGAGATCAAGTTCAGCGATACGTATTCAGTAAGCTCGAATCGATTCGAATAAAAAGGACTTCGTTACGTCCTAACCTCTTCTTCTCCGTGCTGTCATGGAACCATCGTGAAGGGGGTGACAGATCGGGTAAATCGGTTTCCGATGACGGGACACGGATGACGTAGGCATGAAATCGCATCTCGTCGACGCACGGACGCGCGAGGCGATTTCCTGGTCGCCCGTCCTTGGCGTTTTCGAATCGATAAATACCGTTAACGACTCGTTTTTGCCCCGCTGTACTCGCATAGCTTATCGAAGTCGAAGATGTAACCGGTACGGTGAACGAGAGGGGCGAGAGAAGCGCCTTCGTGTTATATTTAGCAAGGTTTACCTGTTAGACGATGGTTCTTGTAATTCAAGGTGCATTGAACCTGACAAACGAGTCGCGGGAACGGCGCGTTTTTCACGCGATTTCCGGCTCGTTCGTCAGCGCATCTCATCCGCTGTTCGAGGACACAAATAAAACGGCGCGAACGATTCGAAGCGGCTGAATCTCGTATCGGTGGACATGAAGTTTCTTAGCTTTCTGGTAATGTTGTCTTATAATCAGATCGTGGATTTTTGTGCGATTGTGGCAAATTTTTGTGCTTCTCGGAAATGGGCAAAATGGTAAAAATCTGGAAAATTTATATGCACCTCGAAAATGGTAAAAATGGTAAAAATGTGGAAAATTTGTATACACCTCGAAAATGGTAAAAATGTTAAAAATGTGGAAAATTTGTATACACCTCGAAAATGGTAAAAATGTTAAAAATGTGGAAAATTTGTATGCATCTCGAAAATGGTAAAAATGGTAAAAATGGTAAAAATATGGAAAATTTGTATGCATCTTGAAAATGGTAAAAATGGTAAAAATATGGAAAATTTGTATGCATCTTGAAAATGGTAAAAATGGTAAAAATGTGGAAAATTTCAATGGATCTTAAAAATGGGCAAAATGGTCAAAATATGGAAAATTTCAATGCATTTGGTGAAAATACACAAAATATTTGTAACAGTCTCAAAAATTATTCTGATCTAAACACGTGTATATTTAATATACAGTCGGACGCATAAGTGTTCGTTCACCTACCGTGCTTGGGGTGTGTAACAATAAACAAGCATAGATCAACATTTCTAAAAATATTAACTTGTTCGATATTCATAAAGATTAACTTTTGTATTTTTCATATAAGTTTTACACAGCTATGTATATACTCACCGTTACTTATATACTCTGCCGAATGCGACAAGTACAAACGAAGAATACTTATGCGGCCGACTGTACGTGTGCACGGGTACACGCGTATCTAAGATACACGTTCAAAACCATGATCTCTATTTTATCGTTCCTATTCCCTGTTTCTGTTCACGCGTTTTCGCTCAAGACACGAATTTTACGAGGCCGCGCGACGAATCGCGTCGCGGCAAAAACTTCCACGGACATTCCGCCGTTTCGTTCCCCCGTGGAACGGGGCCCGGGGTACGCGCGAAGGGCTGCTTCTGCCGCGTCAGCTTCGAAGAAACGATCGGTCAGGGCGCAGAAGAAACGTCAGCGAGCCGAGGATTCATCAGTCGTTGCGGCGCTCGCCCTTTTCTCGGCCGCCTTCCCCCGGGGACCGAGGGGGAAGAAAAAAGGCCGCGAAAAAGGAGCGGAGGGAAAGAAAAAGGGTCGAGGGTTCCGTGGAGGAGGGAGCGAAGGGGGGGACAGAGGGAGGCACGGGGGGAGACCTTGGTTTCGCGAAGGAATGCAAATCGGGGACCGGTCACGAGTATTCTAATGCGCGAACACCGCTTGGGCCCTTTAGCCGGCCACGAACCCGAAGCCAGCGAACGTCACTCGTCCCTTTCGTATATCGGTGACGCTATAAAGATACTCGCGAGCTGCTGCCTGTTGCTGTTGCTGCTGCTGTTGGCTTGTTCTGCGTGTTCTCTGCTGCCGCGGCAATGGAGCGGCGTAAATACGGGGCCTTAAAGCCTGTTACGCACCGCCGGGTTTTCGCGAACGGTTTTTCTTGCGAGCGATGGACTGGCGATTGAAATGTTTGGTGGGGGAATGAATAGAGTGTAGAAGGGAGGAATGTTTAGGAAATATTATGAGGTGAGCTCTAGAAATTGGGATTTCGATATTTTTTCATTGTTTTAATATTTTTTATTTTTAGATACTGTATTGAGAGCTTTTTGAGGTGTTAGTAGGAAATGATGTGATTTAAAATTGAAAGGAATTAGTATGATTGCGTTTTACATTAAAGTCCGATACGTACGAGATGTTTTAATAAATGTTAACATTAAATCTATCTATAAAATATAATAGAAGTTGTTAACTCACTTACTTGTTTGTACTTTCTCGTATGTAGCGAACAATTAGTTGAATAATTAAATTACAATTTTTTCAATAAGCATTTTTCTGATTGATAATTGAGGATCATATTTTACTTGAATAAAGATGCAACTATAATTTTATATAATCCGGTCATCCCACAAATGATACCAATATTTGTCTCCTTTCGAAAAAACAGAAAAGTACAGAAATTTATTTATAATCACAAACAATGAAACATTTTCCTTTTCTAGTATCAATTTTGTCATGAAAATTCATGAAAATTGTGGAATTTTCTAAATACTTCTTTCGTTTCCTATTTCTACATATATATTTTTAAATAACTCCTCCATTTCGTTGTCGAGCTTTTCCAATGCATACACGTATTATTTACGGAATGACCTAACATATTTCACTTTCGATAACAACGCGCGTCAAAACGTCTTGCGTGTATTGGGCTTAATCATCGCGAGTCCGCCCACGCGTCCATACTTTCCCATGTAATTCAATGTACCAACTGTACAAGTACTTGTGTAACTTGGGTGGGCTCCCGATGAATTTCCACGAGCCCATGGCAACTGAAATTTTTGATCAACGAATGCACACCCGCCACGACGAAGTTTCCTCGTGCGCATCGGGCTTAAGGCGGCCCTCGATACTCGCGCGAGACGACGGCTCGAGATAACAGCTACAGCAAGGTGCACCGCGGTAATTTGCACGTTTAAAACACGATATATCGCGACAAATTTAGCACTCGCCACGGATACGTGCATTCCTGATGTTCATCGTGCACCACCATTTCGCTCCGAAGAAGATCCTACGTCAATAAAATCTGACTACGATCTCCGTCGCGCGTATTCCGGATGATCCTTCAGCCGGGAAATTACCCGTGAAAAACTTAACAGGTTTTGGTCGTTCTAGATACCGTAGAGCAGTGATGAGCAACCTATCTATCGTAGTGTGCCAAAATTCAAAATGTAATATTCCAATAGGAACGCAAAAAATACGATATTATATATTTAATATCCTATAATATATTTAATATATTTAATAATTAAATATTATTTAATACGTTAGTTTTATTATTTAATATATTATTTAATATTGTTAAAAAGAGAATGATTTTAATTATAAGCTGGAATGATATCGACTTGATTTTCAACAATGAAGTTTGTTTTAAATTTGATTCACAATTTTATTAGTAACTCTTTCGATTTATGTATATACAGGTATAAGTAAATGGGTATTTATTTTCTTTCACTTCGTGAAATTCCACTCGAGATCGCGCTTGGGTTAGGTTCGGGTTAATTAAGTACATGCGTAAGAAGGATACTTCATTCGCGCCATCTAATTTATGGACGTCATTCGCCAATGTATAATCGTTTCGACCAGTAACGAAAACTTCACGTAGCTACCCTTTTTCTATATTTATGGTAAAGAAAATAACCACATGGAAGTTACAACCGATCGAACCCGCATTCCTTGACTTCTTTTGACTTCATCGACCTCTTCCCTTGACTTCTTTTGACTTCTCCGACTGACTTATTTTTAGTAAATAGTTTAAGACGAGAAGACGATGTAAAGTATAGTACCATGGTTTATAAATATTATCTATACATTCATTTTTATCGTTAATAAGGTAATATAGTACTTATTGATTAATAGAGAACACGAAATTTGTTTACTGTACTATTTCTCATATATTAATTGCCTCATTTTTGTCGACACTCTGGTCTTAAGCTTTTGTCCTCTATTGTACCTACCCTATTCCTATATTTATGCTAAAGAAGATGGACCTATGGAAGTTATAACTGATCAAACCTGCATCCCTTGACTTCTTTTGACTTTTTCGACTGACTTCTTTTGACTTCTCAACAAGTATCCAGTTGGAGGACCGCTGGTTGCTCGTCACTGCCACGGAGAAATCGAACGCGCGAGCGAACACTCGATGAAACCCCGCTCGAGATCGCGCTCTCTGGCTCACGGTTACGAGGGGCATTTCAACCTCGCAGGAAATAGATTTCTTGCCGGGGCCCGGCCGTTGCGGGGCCCCCAGGGAGGACGAGGGAAAAAGGAGTTCACAGACGCGGTTACACGATCGAACCCCGGGATAACCTCGAAGAAAATGCTGCGAGGCGAGAAGAGATGAAACAAAGATAGAGGGGAAGCCGGGCCCCGGCCGGTGGTAGTAAAGTTCACGGAAGAGACGCGTGATACGTGGAAGACGACCGCGAAGAAATGAGCGTTCCCAAGGTGCCCAGGGATCTGGCTTTACGATTGCAACGAACGATCCGTGAATTTTTCCTTCCTCCCCTTTCCCCTCTTTCAATTAAACCTCGTCCACCCTTGAACGAGACACCTCGTTCCCAGAAGCAGGATTTAGGCTATACTTAAATCGTTCGTATGTTTTTCATGAGATAACTTTGCACTATTCTGGTCCAGTAGTTCGTTAACAGTTATGTTCATATCCTCGTTTACTATGTAGTAAGTGATAGAGATTAGTGCAATTTATTGCCAAGAGTTGCAAGACGATCAAGACTTTCAAGACTTCTAACACGATTAAGACTTTCAAAATTTCCAAGACAACCAAGATTTTCAAGGCTTCCAAGACGATGTCAGGCTCACAAAACTTTCGGGACTTCCAAGACTATTTAAGATTTACAAAGCTTACAAGACATTCAATTCTGTAAAGATCATCAAGACTTTCAAGACTTTCTTAACTTCGAATAGTATTCGAATCGCTTCGAATCTGTCTACGTATAGTAATGTACAAAATGATTCGGGACGAAGCGATTCAAAGTCTATCATTAGGTACAGACTAAGTAGACTGGTAGTCTAGAGTAGTAGCTTTTAGAAGGCGGTGAATCTGAGGAAAATTTCTTCCGTACTAAAAGGTTTTTAGAAAGATTAATAAATCTTCTACGTACAGTAATGTACAAAGTGATTCGGGACGAAGTGATTCCAAGTCCCATCACTAGGTACAGTCTACTAGGTACAGACTAAGTAGACTCGTAGTCTAGGGTGGTAGCTTTTAGAGGGCGGTGAATCTGAGGAAAATTTCTTCCGTACTAAAAGGTTTTTAGAAAGATTAATAAATCTTCTACGTATAGTAATGCATAAAGTGATTCGGCATGAAGTGATTCGGAGTCCCATCACTAGGTATAGTCTACTAGGTACAGACTAAGTAGACTCGTAGTCTAGAGTGGTAGCTTTTAGAGGGCTGTGAATCTGAGGAAAATTTCTTTCGTATTAAAAGGTTTTTAGAAAGATTAATAAATCTTCTACGTATAGTAATGCATAAAGTGATTCGGCATGAAGTGATTCGAAGTTCCATTACTAGGTACAGTCTACTAGGTACAGACTAAGTAGACTCGTAGTCTAGAGTAGTAGCTTTTAGAAGGCGGTGAATCTGAGGAAAATTTCTTTCGTATTAAAAGGTTTTTAGAAAGATTGATAAATCTCCTACGTATAGTAATGCATAAAGTGATTCGAAGTCCCATCACTAGGTACAGTCTACTAGGTACAGACTAAGTAGACTCGTAGTCTAAGGTGGTAGCTTTTAGAGGGCGGTGAATCTGAGGAAAATTTCTTTCGTATTAAAAGGTTTTTAGAAAGATTGATAAATCTCCTACGTATAGTAATGCATAAAGTGATTCGAAGTCCCATCACTAGGTACAGTCTACTAGGTACAGACTAAGTAGACTCGTAGTCTAGAGTGGTAGCTTTTAGAGGGCGGTGAATCTGAGGAAAATTTCTTTCGTACTGAAAGCTTTTTAGAAAGATATTAATAAATCTTCACAAAAGAACGCTTTCAAACATAATACTTTAATTGTTTGCGATCCCTCTCATCTTTTAATTGCGGACCAGTAAAAATATGATAGCCTAGGCCGGCAAAAATTTAAATCTGCCTCGTTCCTCGAGATGTCGTGACTTCTGGCAGTAATTTTCTCCGCTGCATAAGACGCGTAATCCAGCGGTCCTTGGCGGACCGTTGAGATAAATGGATCGTTCCGAGATAAACCGGCGAATATTATGCCTAACGGGATTAACGATCGCTCGAGAACGTGTTCGATCTCTGGTTGCTGCTTCACGTTCGCGAATCGCGGATACATAAATAAGCCTGACGTCATGCTAGCAATCGTTCGGTCTTTAACTTGCTTGCGCTACGATTTAACACTAGAACTATCGACGATTAGGGTATACTTATTGCTGACTAAGAAACCAAATTGAAAATTGTACGAAGAAAATGCCTAATATAAGGAAAACAAATTTCAGCAATCATAGTAAAAATTATAGTAAACTTTCGAATGTGTAGGCGTCACAGTAAATTTACCACGTTTCTATGAAAAATTATAAATTGGGCCAGTTTGACCCCCTTGGTAGTTCTAGTGTTAAAGGTCCATTTATGCTACCAACGAATCTAGTATACACTAAAACACGTATCGATAGTGTTCTATCACTATTTGCAAATATGTGTAACATTTGCTCAGCTCGTCTTCAGCTCATTGGTAGCATAAATAGCCCTTTAACACTTTGACTGCCATGATGATCATTGATGACCAGAGCGCTTCAACTACTTACAGTTGTAAGAGTTGAATAAAAATTGACAGCTAGTCGAGTTTGAACAGTATCATTAATTAGAGGATACCTCGAAGTGAAAAGTGTCCCATTGGATAACTAAAAATTTTTATTAGAATATCGAAAATAAAGGATTAATTTCTATGAAATATTGCATCTAGTGGTGGACTCCCGTGACGTCCTAAGCTTCAACTACTTACAGTTGTAAGAGTTGAATAAAAATTGACAGTTAGTGCATTTTGAGCATTATCATTAAGTAGAGGATACTTTGAGATAAAAAGTGCCCCATTAAATGATTAAAAATTTATTGGCTCAAGCAATACATCTCGTAATATAGAAACAAGTTTTAGCAAATACAGTTCATCTTAGTATACCTTGTAAATCGTTAGAGGTACATCGATCGATGCGGCACGTTGTAGGTCTCGAGGGGATCACCATCGAAAGTGGTTGCGCGCGTTCTCTTTGGTTTCACTCTCGATTATTGTAGGAATGCGATCGAGTGGATGCGAGTTTAGGAAAATGTGAAGAGTGGTTGAATTGAGCGATAACCGTGTGAATGTAGAATGTTTGGACTCGAGTGTTTCCATGGCGTGAAAGATGAACATTTAAGAAAACGTCGTGTCTGAGGAATTTTTGGTGAACGTGGCCGAATGCATCAAGTGAGAAAGATTTAGAATTAGAAATAAATGAAATGAGTGTTTGGAAGAATATATGACGGGGAAAATATGAGCAACTGACAGAAAGAATGTGATTTTGAAGGCAGAAAGAGTTTGATTGTAAAGTCAGAAATAGTTTGACTGTAAAGGCAGAAATAGTTTGACTGTAAAGGCAGAAATAGTTTGACTGTGAACGCAAAAAGAGTTTGACTGTAAAGGGTGAAAGAGTGTGATTCTGAACGTAGTAGTTGTTAAGTTGAAAAGCCGTTTAAATTGCTACTATTAAACTATTTTAAATATAAATTATTAATATTCTAAGCACTTCACTTTATTATACTCACACCTGAGCCCTATCATCCACCCTACTAAATAAATAAAAATATAATTTCCTATAATACCTTCTGCAGAAAATCACAGTAAATTTCAAAAACGTTACCACAGTGATTTTATGAAGTTGCTATGAATAATCACCAATTGGTCATTTTGACTGCTCTGCTCGGTTCTAGCGTTAAACGGCAACGCAGATCGGTAGCACGGTTTCTCGCGGACAAAGTCAGCCCGGCAGACCCCGTCGAGAATGACAACGAAGTTAAAGGGATCCCGATTCTCTCGGTGATTTACGATTGATTAAACGGCCACGATAAATCACGCGATCGGTGCTCGTTAATCGTGATCCGACGAGCGTATAGTTCACGAGAATTTTTGTGGCTGGGCCTGGTGCGCGTTCGAGGCCCATCGCGCCGCGGTACCTTTGAAAATCTCGCGCGCCAGAGCCAGTCCTGGACGGAGCCGGCCGGTTAAGCGTAATTTGTACAGGATCTCGCAGGAGGTGAGAGAAGTTCGCGGTCAAGGCTCCTCCGTTCAAGTCATTGACATCGCTCGGCCAGCACGAGAACAGACTGATGTTGCCCATTACATCGGCCGGATAATAAAACCGCGAGGAGGCCTGTCGTACAATTGCTTCATTGTCGCTGGGCCCTTTGCGCGTATACCTGACGCGTCTTCAATGTACACTGTCGAATTGCTCTTGTGGTTGTATAGACATCGTGTCCGGTTGTTTTCGATTCAATAGTCGTGTTAACAATTAAATTAACACATTGCGTATGGAGCTGTGCTCGTCGAAAGAATCGAGTACAATGCGTGTAGGTACCATTTTTTAATTTACATCTGTAAATTCTTAAATGTTGCTGTATATTTTTTATGTATCTGCTTATTTACTTTGGCGTACTGTTCGCCAAAAAATACAAGTTGCAATGCCTGCAGGTACCTTTTTTAATTCATGCTTGTAAATTCTTAAATGCTACTGTATATTTTTGTTATCTATCTTATTGCTTAATGTTAACTGAAAATTAACAAATTGCGTATGACGCTGTGCTCGTCGAAAGAACCGAGTACAATGCGTGTAGGTATCTTGTTTAATTTACATTTGTAAATTCTCAAATGTTGCTGTATATTTTTTATGTATCTGTTTATTATGTAATGACAGATAAAAATTAATACATTGCGTACGGTGTTGTGCTTGTTAAAAAGTACAAGTGCAATGCGTGCAAGTATCTTTTTTAATCCATATTGATAAATTCTTAAATGATTTTTTATATATCTGTTTATTATCTAAGCGTTCTGTTCGCCAAAAAAAATTGAGCACAATACATACAAGTACGTTTTTTTAATTCACATTCAAAAAAGTGAAAAAGACAGATTCTTTAGCACCTATTTTTTTTTTTAATTTCTACTTGCATTACAAAATGATATAAATAGTTGGACTTTTAAACCATAATATTTCTATTATTATCATCCAACTAAAACAAGTTTGTACATGGTATATTCTGTTTAAAAATTTTATCACTACCTATTATTAAAGGTATGTCTTACACAGTCTAGACTACCGGCAATTTCGAACACCTATAAGAACCCCTCTGAACATCTAATTAACCATGAGCTTTCAAAAATTATTTTACTCCAGACTCCATTACAGTGTTGATCGCATAAATACTATGTAACTCAATTTTTTGGAAGCATATTAGCATATTCATCGCGCCAACGAATTAAAGAACATGCCTTGCGAGGCAATCTAATATGTATAATCACAGGAAATCGTCGCTTACAATTGCAACAAATTCTCGTGGAACACGATTTCACAGTTAAGCTATTTTCGACGAACAAGTAGAGAAAATTAGAGAAAAGAAACCTCGCTAATGACCGTGTTCCTTTTTCTCCAGCACCGTCTTCTTAAAATAGAGACCAAGATAACGGAATCACAATTTCGAGAGAACCATCAGCGTCCTGCGTCCGCCATCTTTAATGGCGTCGACGAGGAGGCAGCACCGTCGGCGCGCTTGTTGGTCAGCGATGATTTCATTTTAATACGCAGCCTTCTCCCGGCTTTTTCGTCCTGCGAACCTCTTTTTCTCGTTACAATTTCCCTTTCTCTCTTGTTCCGCGCCGGACGAAATCTATTATCCCCGGTGACTGTTGTTTTTCAACATTTTTCTACGAATGTTCGCGGACGATGAGCGTCCTCCGCCATTAAGCTGACGAAGAGGACAACGAAGAAGAAGATAATGCTGGATTTAGGGGATGTGAGACTTGGCCGCGAGGTCAAGAGGACCCCGAGCTCTAAGAGGGCCTTAAGCTTGGAACGGGCTATTAATATAAATATTACAATTTTTCGTGGCTGAAATCTTCTCTTTAGTTGAAAAAGAGAATAATGACATTTTTTATTGAAATAACGCTACAGGCCTTTAGTACCCCGAGTTGAAATGGGGCCCAAATTCAAAAAGATTGAAACACTACAATTTTTTGTGGCTGTAATCTTTTCTTTAATTAAGAAAAGAGAACTAAATAGGTTCTTTATTAAAATAATATTACAGGACTTTGGGGGCCTGATCTCAAAAAGGGCCCTGAGCTCAAGGAGACCAAGAGGGATTGAAACATTACAACTTTTCATGGTTGTAATCTTTCATATAGTTGAGAAAGGTGAACTAAACAGGCCCTTTATCATAATAATGTTACGAAGTTTCAAGGGCCCCACTCGAAACAAGGCCCTAAACTCTAAAAAGCCATCGATTGAAACACTACAGTTTCTCGTGGTTGTAATCTTTTCTCTGATCGAGGAAACAAAACTCACCAAATTATTCATTAAAATAATGTCAAAGGCGGTTAGGGCCCCGGAAATTTAACCGCCAGAGGCCTCTACCTCGCTAAATCCGCCACTGGCAGAAGAAGGAGAAGAGGACGACAGAACATTTCTCCGCGTACATCATCCGCAGGTGCATAGTCACCGCTTGTCCATTATTCTTATTATTCCTCGCCATCTGTCCGACGCGAGATATCGATCGTTACGTTGCTATCTTGGGCCCGTGTCACGTGCGCCTGTATACCACCTTAAAGACCGGAAGCGATTACGAGGCGTCAAATTGCTAATGTTTGTGTGTTACGTGGCCGACGGTGTCCCGATCGGAAGGACGATCGCCGATTCCTGTCCGCCGGTTACGCGTGTAGCGATTGTTAATCCCGCGGTGAGCGACTTCTTGTATCCGTGACCGGTACCCGATAATTGTTCCTATCGCCAAGTCAACGTTCCCCTCGACGGAGTGTTATGCTCCTTGTAGGGGTTCAGATTTTCTCAGAACAGAGTGCTGGTTAACCTCGACAACGTGAAGCAAATAATTAGCGACCACTAGAAGGAACCTCGTACCTCGGACGCCATGTTACATCACACGTCCGAGCAGTTCAATATTTGCGTTTCCGGCCAAGCGGCCTCGAGCGGTCCGCTGTTTTGGATGAGAGAAATCTAGAATGTGTCTGGTGAAAACGAAATTATGCCCGTTTGGTATTCCGAGCGAGCTGGCCTGATGGACATCTCGAAATAATGTCATGGCGACGAAAGGACAGGGGCGGACCCAAAACTCCTGCTTGAGTTGAGAAGGGGCAGTGGTGGATTTAGGTACATGCTGAATAGGCTGTAGCCTAGGGTAGTTTCAGAGGGAGGTGAATTTGAGAAAAATGTTACAATGTTAAAAAATTGTGACAAGGATTAATAATGTAACAAAAGAAAGCTTTTAAATTTAATATCTCAAGTGTTTGCGATCCCTCTCCCTACCTTTTGCTTTTTATTGCAAGGCAGCAAAAATATAATAGCCCAGGGCGGCAAAAACTTAAATCCATTCCTGGGGAGGGGGATGTGCAAAAATAAGTTAGTGAATTCTGACGCTGAAAATGCCAAAACCTAATAAAAATGTAATACATAGTAATCATCAATTATAGAGACAACAAGGGATAAGGTTAAATGGTTGAATAAGAAAACAATTAAAACATCGAAAGTTATTAATTTAAATAATTGAATTGGAAGGTTAACAATTAACCTTCTAAGATTAACTAATTCGATTTGCATATTAATCATCACTTTCGCTGAACGTGCGAATTGCTGATAGCACGGCGAGTATACACCGGCAGCGCTTTAAGCGTATGCATAACAAGCTATTCAGATGGTCACATAATATTTTTATGTTTTATTGTTCTCATCGTTCCCCTCGGTGGATCCGCCACTGACGACAGGTAGAAATGAAACGGCGATTTCAGTGTGTAAGCCATGGGGTCCACGGTGCAACCCCACCATTAGCTATGCGCGACGCGGAGGCGTCACTTCCTCCGGCCCGACTTCCGGCCGCCGGAAACGTCCTTCTAACCGCGGCTGAATCCTTAAATGAAGACGATCTCCGACAGGGCCCTTCTCCTTCTCAACGTGCACCATCGGCAACGTGCGAAGTGACAGGAAATTCTAAAACCGTGCTTCCCAGAATCTTGGTCCGCGATATAAATACGATTCAATTAATTCGAGCGCCTGTTAATTAGTAATCTTAACACTTTACCGACCGCTTGAGGCTCGACTTATTGCATACGCGCTCCTGACCAGCTCATTCTGGCGTGGATGCATCGCTAATGAATTGATTGCAATGATTTTCTTCGCATAATTGATTGTTTAACATTTTTTTATGGTATATATTCGATATCACTTCGTGTAAGGAAACATTACAAAATTTACAGACTAAGAAGCCGATTAATAGGTTTCTGGTCGGTAAAGTGTTAACAAAACGTGAATAAGTAGCGAATAGATGAAATGTTCGAACGATCGTGCACGAATGTCTCGAAGCGATTACGGAAGTCGTTTAGTGGAACTCATCAAACGATTAAGAGTCTTTACTGCACACAGAAATACAAAAAAAAAACAACATTAAAAACTGGTGCAATAGTTAGAAAAGTCCTTCAACAGGGATAAAGAACAAGCTTATGGCTTGGTAAAGAACTCGTCGTACAGTTGAAAGGACCACAAAAGTGTGAAGAAAAAAAAAATAATATTAATTATTATTTAATGTTAATAATAATAATAATTTATATAATTTAATAAATAATAAATAATAATAATTTACATAATTATATAAATAATAAATAATAATAAAAATAATATTAATAAGTATTTAATATTAATGATATTAATAATATTAATAATAATTATTATTATTTTTATTAGTATTGTTATTATTATTATTATTATTATTTTATTTACGGGCTACTAGGCCCTATTATTTCATTCAAAGATATTGTACATAATCCGGAAAACGAAGAGAAAAAAAAATCATTATACATTATGATACTTAACAGCTATTACAGAGATAATAATAAAAAAAATATATATATAATAATAGTAATAATAATAATGATAATATTAATAGTAATGATGATATACGCTAAGAATTCAGTCACGGGACAAAAATGACTCGGCATCGACACCTGGTGTCTCTTATTTATGGTTGACTATTCGAGAGTTAAAGGGTCTGTTTTCGGTTGATCGCAGCAATCGCTACGGGCTGACGAACGAAGACCTGAACAGACGATGGAGTAACCCGAACCAGGTGCTGCATCCGGTGATCTACCACACGAAAGGCCTGATGGAGTACTGCACGAGGGTGCTGCAGCGGCCTCCGTACGTTTTCGTCGACTACCACGGCCATTCACGGAGGAAGAACGTGTTTCTGTTCGGTTGCTCAAGGTCGGGCTCGTGGAGCGCCGCGGACAGGGCGAAACCGGACCAGCCGGCGCAGTATTTGGTAAGAGCTTCTTCGCACGACGATTCGTGGATCGCGATTCGCGTATAACGGATACCGTTCGTGCGTGTACAGGCACCCCTCGACTTTCGCACAATTCGCTATTTCGCACAATTTTAAAAATTCAACTTTTCAACACCAGAATTACCAGAGCAGTCAAAATGACCAATTAGTGATTATTCATAGCAGTCTTATAAATTCAGTGTGGTAAAGCTTCCAAAATTTACTATGATTTTCTGCAGAAAGTATAAATAAAGATTTGTTCTCTATGTATTCGATATCTTTTTATGCAATTTTCAATTTGATCTCTTCCATGCAAATAAGTACACTATGATTGTCAGTGGTTCTAGTGTTAAAAAATGAGAATTCTCGTTTCCCGACGACAACGTTTATATTTAACACTAGAATTACCAAAGTAGTCAAAATGACCAATTAGTGATTATTCATAGCAGTCTTATAAATCCACTGTGGTAAAACTTCCAAAATTTACTATGATTTTCTGCGGAAAGTATAAATAAAGATTTGTTCTCTATGTATTCCATATCTTTTTATGCAATTTTCAATTTGATCTCTTCCATGCAAATAAGTACACTATAATTGTCAGTGGTTCTAGTGTTAATGCACCTTTAACACTAGAACTACCAGAGCAGTCAAAATGACCAATTAGTGATTATTCATAGCAGTCTTATAAATTCACTGTGGTAAAGCTTCCAAAATTTACTATAATTTTCTGCAGAAAGTATAAATAAAGATTTGTTTTCTATGTATTAAATATCTTTTCGTGTAATTTTCAATTTGATCTTTTCCATGCAAATAAGTACACTATAATTGTCAGTGGTTCTAGTGTTAAGCCTCTGTGGTCGGATGTCCCCTCTGAAGGGACATCGTGTATCAAGCAGGCTACTGGGCTGCCCCCTCCCAGGAGACATCAGACTTTAGCCTTCAGACTACAATGTTGTTCTGATCAATGCTTTAAAGCACAATTTTTGGTGCATACTTTTTTACCTCCCTGTACTTTCAAACATTCAACATTCGCACATACTTTCAGGAACCAATTGTGTGCTAAACTTGAGGGGCGCCAGTAATTCAATGGTAGCATTCAAATGGCAATTTTCATAAGATATAGAATCGCGATATGAATTTGATTTTTTTTCTTTACTCCATGAATCCTATGCAAAGGGTTGTTAGCAAAATGCACGTTGCCGTGCATAATAACGACATAAACACATGTGTACATAATATGGATGCATCGGTACGTGAACGTATCTAACGCGATCTATCGAAGCGAATTTACAAGCGAGCGGTTCTAGCACGGAACAAGTTTCGCCTGATGTAATTTACGGCGGATAGAATCGGTATGTCGATTCCGTGTGCTTTAATTTTTAGATACTCCGCGATAGAGTACAGTCATTACGCAAACTAGCTTATTTTATTTTATTTTTGTTCATTTTCTTTCGCTACTTTATTTTATGCATATCGAGGCTTTGATATTTGAAGCGATCGAAGCAACGAGGCGGCAAGTCGTGTTTTATTATAATAAAAATACGTCAAAATATCGATCACTGATATACTTTCTGATCGAGATTCTATTTTTTCGTATAAAATTAAAATATTTCTTAATTAGAGGTTCAACCGTGTTTCAGTTTAATCGTTAACTCTAGATAACTAAACTTAAATTAGTGTCACTCTGTAACTAATTCGACAGATAGACGAAGAATTAAAAACGTGTATATCCTTACATTTCCTTTATTTATTTCGAATCAAATTAGCATAACTTAAGAAAAGTGTTATTATATTATAATAAAAAATAGAGAAGTGGTAAAGATTTTGCAATCTTGGCAGATCACAAATTCGCGAAATTGGCAGAGATTGGTAGACTATTAGACGGATGTTTACTTATCTAAGGTTAAACTAAATCTTCACCAATTTATCAGCTTCTCAAGCAAAAGTTTGTGTTAACCTTAATGTAAGTTAAATTTGCCAACCAAGTTTTAAGGAGAAATATGTAAAATGAAATCGATGACAGTCAAACTGAATATCGCAAACTAAAGAATTCAAATTACGACCCAAATGAAAATTAAACTTGACCAAAAGTATCGTGGTATCTTTATTTTATTCGGTGGTATCACAAGCCAGATGAAGGGTATTTTTTCCATAAGTTTTATTAACCCTCATGGGTTAATAAAATCTCGCGAATCCCTCTTTCGATAATTCGTAAAAATTTCCTCGATCGCTCGCGTATCACGGATCTTTAACTACAATTTCGTTCCGCGCGATAAAACTGATAAGAGCGTCCACTTCTTCGCGTACGATTCCCACGATGCACGTTTCAGATGTTGCCGCACCTCATGCAACGAATATCCCCGGCGTTCGCGTTGCCACTGTGCTCGTTCAAGGTCGAGAGGAACAAGGAGTCCACGGCTAGGGTGGCCATATGGCGGCAGCTAGGTGTCTCGAGGTATTGTTGCCTTTCGCCACAGCTTGGTAAAATAAACATCTGAAGATGTTGTAGAGCGGTACAGAAATTGCACTCCAGAAAAGAAACTTCTTATCCGTTTCATTTAAGTACAGTAGCGGACAAAAGTTTAATACCAAAGTGTCAAAGAAAACAAATTAATTAATTAATAAGGAATAGCACGATATATAAAATTCGTATTCTGTGCTAATCAATAAATAGTATTCTACCATAATGACGATAAAATTAAGTATATGAACACTATTTGCATAATACCATAAAATTGTGTTTTGCATTGTGTTGTCGTCTTAAACTTTTATCCGCTACTGTGCATCACTTTTAGAATAAACGGTTTATATGTACAGTAGCGGACAAAAATTGGTATATGCTCCTCTTTTTGATGTGAATTGAGGAAAGGGTGCAATATGTAAACTAGCAAACAAAAGTTTAAGACCAAAGTGTCAAAGAAAATAAATTAATTAATTAATAAGAAATAGTACGATATATAAAATTCGTATTCTGTGCTAATCAATAAATAGTATTCTACCATAATGACGATAAAATTAAGTATATGAACACTATTTGCATAATACCATAAAATTGTGTTTTGCATTGTGTTGTCGTCTTAAACTTTTATCCGCTACTGTGCATCACTTTTAGAATAAACGGTTTATATGTACAGTAGCGGACAAAAATTGGTATATGCTCCTCTTTTTGATGTGAATTGAGGAAAGGGTGCAATATGTAAACTAGCAAACAAAAGTTTAAGACCAAAGTGTCAAAGAAAATAAATTAATTAATTAATAAGAAATAGTACGATATATAAAATTCGTATTCTGTGCTAATCAATAAATAGTATTCTACCATAATGACGATAAAATTAAGTATATGAACACTATTTGCATACCATAAAATTTTGTTTTGTATTGTGTTGTCGTCTTAAACTTTTATCCGCTACTGTGCATCACTTTTAGAATAAACGGTTTATATGTACAGTAGCGGACAAAAATTGGTATATGCTCCTCTTTTTGATGTGAATTGAGGAAAGGATGCAATATGTACAGTAGCGGGCAAAAGTTTAAGACTAAAGGGTCCAAGAAAATAAATAAATTAATTAATACGAAATAACACGATATATAAAATTCGTATTCTAATCAGTAAATAATATTCTACCATAATAACGATAAAAATAAGTATATGCACAATATTTGCATACCATAAAATTATGTTTTGTACTGTCCTCCTGTTTTAGACTTTTGTCCGCTACTGTACATTATTCAGCTATTCGATACTAATCAACGTCTCCAATTTTAGAAGCTACACGATGGAGAGCAGCTTCTGCGGATGTGACCAGGGATCGTTGGCCGGTTTACATTTGGACACGAAACACTTGAAGGCGATCGGCCAGGATTTCTGCCAGGCGCTGTCGATGATGAAGGACTGTGGCGAGGATTGGAGTATCGACAAGTAAGTCGAAACGAATGAAATTGAGGGAGTAGGTGCAATAAGGGCGTGAAATCATCGCAAGTCGTTTTTCCGGACATCCTTATATCTTATTTCATATATTAGGGGGACCGGAAAGTAACGTCGTTTTCTTACATTAAATTCAAACGCATAAATTCTTAACGAGAATTTTATTTTTAATCAATGATGTAATCACCCTCATTATCAACAATCTTTTGCCATCTAGTGTGTAAATTTTCAATACCGGATCGATGAAAATCAATTGGTTTTTAAGAAAAATATCTAGAGATGCAATGACAGAAATGACATTACTTTCCAGTCCCCCTAATATTTCATGAAATTCATTATCATATTTCTCATTTTTTGGATGAAACAGATTTGTATAGGAATTTAATTGGCGGCAGATGAGGATTAAGATTATCGATTTCTGAACACAGGTCGTTGGTAGAGGACTGTTGTCCGCTGAAATGCATTTTGCAGAAATCGAAAAGGGTTCCTAAATGCATCCAGGACAAGCCTGCGGTGCACCATCTCGCCGCGATTCCTTAGCAAACGATTAAGTAGACGATTCAAGGCAAGATTAATGTACAAACCATTCGTGTGCGATCCTATGTTCTTTTATTAAAATGTTTACCCAACCATCCATTTCATTAAAATGCCTATTTTAGCAGACTAAATCTTGCCTGGTCGATTTACTAACCATACTTAAATCCGTTGAAGGATAAATTTATTAAATTTAGAAGAAAAAACTTTTTGTTATAATTATAATTTTTTTTTTCGTAAGATGATTTTGGAATATTTTGTAATTAAGTAGGAGATTTTGTTGAGAACCTTCTTGTTATTAGTGGTTATTAGTGGTTATAAATTTTATTCGCAATAATTTTCTTTGCATCTTTTGTTGTCATGCTCAAATTAAAGAAAATCTAAATGTACATGTATGTATCAATATCTTTCAAAGGGTTAACACGATGATTATCATAAATACTCTTAAACTGGTTCTGAATTATTATCAGTTTGTACTAACATCTTTTATTTTTCTTTACTATTGCTTAACAAAAATTAACAGATTATTCTAAACGCTGTTATACTATTTTTGTATTACTACCAGTATTTTTGTATTAATATTTCTTCTTTTTTTTATATCATTTAACAATAATTAACACACTATTATAAATGCTATTATACTGTTCTTGAATTACTACCAGTATTTTTGTATTAATGTTTCTTCTTTTTTTGTATCACTTAACAATAATTAACACACTATTATAAATACTGTTAAATTGTTTTTAGATTATTATTAGCATTTTTGTATGAATATACCATATGTCTTTGTTTATTTCTTTAGGATCCCCATGGGAGAAGGCATTCCCGAGGAGTCAGGATGCATGGAGGATGACATGTCGTCCAGTTGCGAGTCGGACGAATCCGATTTCGAGACCTAGGAAGAGCACGTGCAGTTTTCAACGAATCGACAGAAACAACGAACATCGACGGCTCGTGTTTCTCTACACATCGATGAGGAGGGTTGTATCGATTCTGGTTGTCGAATAAAAATGCAAAAACACACCGAAAGGGAAGAAAAAAAAACAACGAGGAAGGGTTCTGTACACTTCGAAGAATTTTTATTTTAAAACTCGTAACAAATGTCAAGCTATTACTATGGAGATCCTACATAGAAACTGACGCCCCGTTTGTTCCTTTTGTATACAACTCGCCATTGTGTGAACTGAAACCTCTATTAAATTTGAGCGTCACGGACGTTGCGAGAAATCTCTCTTTCTCTCTTTTTATGAGACACCGATATTACAGAGAGACACGTGTACATCGCGTTAACCAGAATTCCGAGAACTTCGTTCGACCGAGAAAGCTTGATTGTAATCGGAGAAGCAAAACAAGCGCAGTTTCCGCGATCCACGAAATTCAGCGCTACGAGCAACCAATGTTAGTCGAAGATTAATGAAAATAACGTTTTACCAAATAGTGATCGAAGCAACGTGAATCAATCATAATTGAAATACCTAATTAACGAACCTAAACTTGAATCGCTCATTTTTTTTCTCACAAAAGATTACGAATTTATTTAGCCAAACGTGAAATTAATCCATCCTCCGAGAAGCAAAACTTACATCTCTCCTTCTAAGCTGTACCTCGCTGTTCACGATAACTATTGTATGTGATATTTTATCGAATTGTGATCGTAGAAAATAAAGCTTACTTATACAGCAAACATGTGGCTGAACAATCTTCACTGGCAACGCGCAAAGCATCCGAAGTTCTCTCGTTTTTGTTTCACACTTCACACTGATCCTTAAATTAATTAATTCAGTCTCCTACAGAGGTCGCAGATGTACGGATCGTTACACGCCTTCTCCCGAAATTCCGGTCCCAAACACATTCGATGCTGATTCTAGCTTCAGAATCGATGTGAAATGGCATTACAAATATGGTTTTGGTATACTAAATTTTTAAAATCGTTATTCTGTCATCAAATAATTATTGAGATTTTTAAACTTGGCAAGAAATTGGATACGTATATTATTCTGTCAGCAACGAATGTGTTGAAAATCGTGTTGCTCATGCTTAACGCAATCAGTGCG
Source organism: Tetrapedia diversipes (assembly GCA_033822845.1). Taxonomy (NCBI): domain Eukaryota; kingdom Metazoa; phylum Arthropoda; class Insecta; order Hymenoptera; family Apidae; genus Tetrapedia; species Tetrapedia diversipes. The sequence goes on along the minus strand of JAOPTO010000534.1, from coordinate 29,187 downwards.
AGGCACAAAAATTGTCGCATAAGTTTTGTTCTGTGCGTGCTAGTTTCGCTTTTAATCGTGTGCCTCTGGTTAATACCTTTCTGGCAACGTGGGATTCTCTTCGACAGATCTATCGAAGTTGCACTGAACGTGTTAAATACAAGTTGTCCACAGGCTAGTTCACAGTGCATAGAATAATGTAACGGTTTAAATTCTATCAAATAATCTACGAAGCCAAGAGAAAACGGAAAAAAGGTGAGACTAGCGTTCTTTGACGAGACGAATCAAACATTACTGCTGAATCGAGAGGAGACGAGCACGCAACGGAACGAATCGAAAGTAGACTGAGAAAAAAGTGGCGGGAAACCGAGTGAAAAAGCTGAAAGTCGTTTTTGCGATAGAATAAAAAAAAAAAAGAACAAAGATAGGTGGCAGGGGATCATCCAATCGTGACAAAAAATTCAAAGGTAGTTTTTTTTCCCTCGAATTAGCATTCTTTGACGTTAAGAACGTGTAAAATTCAAATGCGCGATTAAAAGATTCAGTCGGTCAGTTAGGTCGCTGCATAAGTTCTGACATTCAACTTGCTAATGTACTTGTAGTGTATAAAAGAGCTGATATGGTGATTACACAAGCACAGAGTGCAGAAATTCTCGCGAAAGATATTTCTTATCAGTTTATCGCCGTTCAGGTGTTCAGTGAGACCTTTATAAGCGTATCGAATTGCTAGGTTATGTAAGATACTTTACCTAGAATAAATCCTAACATTTAAAAAAATGGATTTGTTTAGCTTCGGGGTTTAAATAGTTATAAATAATAGCGGAAACGTATGATTTAAAGTATAAATGTGCTTTTAATTTCTTCAACGGACAGAACTTTTGCAGTAACTTAATATTTACGTAAATTCTTGTAGGCGTGATAAAAAGATAGTTCGGCCTGCGACCTACCATATGATTTTACATTAACCGGGCATCCTAGCTCTAAACTCTAGAACACGTAATTAAATCCGATCTCCTTTTGTACATTTTTTAAGAAAACTATGTCACTCTTAACGAATACCTATGATTGAAAGTTCGCGCGCAAAAAAATGGTGAAAAGCAATGTATTCATCACGAAACGTTATTTCGTTAGGGAATCAAAGGTGGACTTAATCAGTTATGGACTTAAAACAGTATATAGGATAGAGATAAGAACACGTTCTTCTTGAAATCGGTAAACACCTTAATCTCAATCAGAAACTTTCATTACTGTATTCTACAATATCTGTTATTCAATTAAAGGCAGTCAAAATCGTAGTTACGTAATTACACGGTTAAGGAGAAAACTCGTCTACCCGAGATCGGTATTAAATATTATAATCTTGTAATGATCTCATTTGATCCACATTGATTTACGTTTAAATTTAATTAATTACAACTAATACTGCATGGTACTCAAACTATAGTTACGAATTTCACGAAGATCGAAATGACGCTAAAATACTGTACACTTTTAAGAATACGAGAAAACAAGAAACATCTGCTGTTAAGTTTCATGTTGATTATTAAAAGGCGAAACAAGAAAGGTAGATAGACGACACAGTCGAAATTAATAAGACAATAATTGTTCGTTAATGGTGAAACGTACATCAATAGATGGTAAACAAAGCCTTAAAAAACAGACTACATGTCTGCGGTCGAAATTCGATAAAAATTGTGCCCCGTATAATATTAATTGACCTGAAACGAGATTGTGAAATATTTGCCTAAATATTTCCTCGCTGTCTAAACGGTGATTGCGTCAAATAATCGCGTAACTTAATTAATAGAACAAAGAATTACAATCATACATACATAGATATAGCGAAGGATCCTTGTTTAGCTCGTTTAGCTCTATAGTGCCTTGAACAGTTAAACGGAAATTATTCGAACGATAATACAGGCATGCGTGTGCATATGTAGCTTTTGTTGTCAACAGACCCCGCAAACACGTTGAAATCAATTTTGAAATTTTATTGTCTGTCTGGCGTATAGTAATGCGCACGATTTTAATACTAACTACTTATTGGGGGAGAAATTTTGTTTCCTCTATTGTCCTACTGTGTTTGTTCCTAAAGCTGACATACGTAGCCGAAAACGTTTCGTTATGGATTATTGAGAGACATCTAACATCTCGATCGTACGTGCACTCCATTTCAAGATGAAATGCTTCTAACGAAAGAGTATTTCTCTCTTCCTTTGTCATTTTAAATTTATAATTTAAAATAGACCAATTACCATTACGAACATTATTCGAATCGTATCTCAGATAATTTTGAACGCACAAATTTTTGTTTTTCTCTTTTCTTTTTCAAATGCCGAATCGTGAAAGTTAATTTTAATTTTAATTTTTAATCAATTGAGTGCACGTGCGGTCGTGTCTACGGAAAAGAAAAGTTAAAAATACAACAATAGATGGGAGGATTAGCTGCCGTCGTTTGCAACGAAGCTATTCAGTAAAATATCAACGAAATTGTGCTTAGATTCTTCTATATTGAATCCATTTAGTAAAGAGAAAGGAAGTCTAATACCTATATTCGTGCGAACAATTACACCCTACATAGCAGCAACATTATAGCTTTTCTATCATCAACCGTACACACCCTCTACGTATGCATAGGCAAGAATTCTATAAGCAATTGTTCCATACGAATACGTATTAGGTAGAAAAGTTAACAATAGATACAACACGCTCTGTTCCATCTCTACATTTTCAAACGTTATCAATTCCATCAATAACCCGCTCCGCTCCAACCACCAATACAAAAGTAATCGTAAAGTTCAATGAATTGATTACGTGTAAAGCTATCTACCCGGGATAAACAAACTTATACATGTATACATATGTGTCAAGATTATCATAAGAGAATGCGAACGACGACAGGCAACAGGTTCTATTCAAAACGACCAAATTCTAACAGATACACGATACACATATACATCCTCCCATCTCTAAGCTACACACGATCGAAATACAGAGATTATGAAGCTGCATCGGTTGATTAAAACACGGCTGTTGTGTGTTTATATGCGTGTATACATGTCGATCGATGAGAACGACGTACGGCGCGCGATGAAAGGGATGCTGCGTTTAGTGGTGGTCGCTGTTCAGCTTCTTCGCGTGGATCTTGAACTGCTCGTAGGTGAGCCAGAGAACGATATTCCAGGACACCAGTCGCGTGAAGCTGGGTACGAAACCTTTGTAGAACGCGGACGGCCCCTCTTTCATCATCATACGAACAGCACAATCCTTGACGCCTTTGTACTCGCCAGGGGCGCTGTTCATGTAACGAGTCTTCACCACATCAACCGGGCTAGCAAACAATGTGGTGCACAGCCCAGCAGCCATGGCGGCCGTCAAATGGCAGGGAATCCCATCGCGCAGGTAGCCGGAGTCAAGGATAAATTCCTTGATGATGTCATAGCAGACAATCTCCGCTACGTTCACAATTGCATTTCTTGAGATGTTGGGAACGGTTCCTAAACACCAGAATATTACATTACTATTTAGGTTACAATTAACACTTAGCCAACCGAATGGGGAAATCTCCCATTTCTTTCCTCTGTCATTGATCCTATTTACTTTTGTTATTAGTTAGTCTTGAAGTTCTTATTTAGTGTTGAAATGATTAAAAATTGTACTTTGGAAGAGCAGAAAGTGCATTTGATGAACTGTTAACAACATTAGTTCAAGACTAACTAATAACAAAAGTAAATAGAATCAATGGCAGGGGAAAGAATGGGACTTTTGGTTATAGGTAACCAACCCATTCGGTTAGTTAAGTGTTAAGATCAGGCTACAAGCTCAAGTTATAAAAGCAATTGTTTGTACTTAAATGAAGAAATCTATTATTTGAATTTGAGAATCACAAAGCAATTGATTAGAATAAGCTACATAATGAATTATGTAGTTATAATCATCAGTACCATGGGATTTAAAAAGGACTCGAAAATAAGTTGTCTAGAATACACATTGGAAGGTACAGTGGCTAGGAAAAGTGTTCCTAAGTCACAATTTTCATAATCATCAAGTATACTGAATTGTATAGTATTAAATAGTACCCTTATGTGACTATATACATTTAGTGTTATAAGAATTAACTAGTGAATTTGATCGAAATGTACCGGTATGTACACGCAACGTATATACTTTTTGCAGCTACTGTAGCTGACACAGACCTAAATGAACAACAAATAGCCTTCTACGCGTTTAAACGAATCATTTGCCGTGCAAAATTTAAAAATATAGGAACAATGAAAAACGATCGAAACAGTTTATAGAGATTGAACTGAGGTTCGCAATTTACGACAGTTCTTCATGCTCGCATGGATCGAAAGCATCATATTCCTGTATGCAAATGCAACGGACTCCAAGTGTGCCCATTGTATGCATACCTTTCCAAAGGCCCCGTGTTCCTTCCTGGGCAGCGATATTCTTGTACGCTTGCAGGGTCGAGCTGTATCTCACCGACTGTCGTCCATTACTTCCAGCCTGTAGGCGGACCTTGACGACATCTGTCGGCTGAGCAAAGAGCACCGCCATGGCTCCTGTCGTGATCCCAGCGGCGATTCGCACGGAAATATTTTTCGATCCGTTCCTGTTATTACCTGCCAAGACAAAAGGGCATGGTGAAAAGACTGTTCAGTTCGATGTGCGTGTTTTGATGTCTAGATTGCTTTTTATGTGGACGAGCATGTCATATACACGTTCTGTCTCAATTCTTTTTTTTTTTTTTTTTTTTTTTTTTTTTTAAATCGAGCAAAGTAGGATGCAGGGTGCAGGACAGATCGCGCCTTGCGCGGTTCAGCACGTTTATTGTTTAGCTCATTGATCATCTACGCGTTACAATCAACGTTGTTTAAATGATCACTCTAATTTTAAACGATAACGTTAACGAGTGTCATGATTTCGCTCGTTACGAGAAATATAGTTTGCTGCGATAAAAACTGGGTCGAGTACCGATACCAGATGGTCGAGGCTGGTATTCGAGATCAACGACGAATAATTGCTCGAAGCTATCGTCCAGGCTTTTTGTTCATTATCTGTCCGCAATTATGAAGTAACGTATTATTTGTAAAAGCTCGAGATAGGGGCGTCGTTGATGTCGGGTACCTCGCGCGCCATCTGTATGCACGACGTCAGCAAGCATCCTAATACAAACGACTAGAAAAGTGATCTTTGTTTGGAGGTTCGATTATAGTTCACGTTGATGAATCGCGGAAGTTAACGTTTCACAACATGCCACGATCGGAATAAAAAGGCGAAACTCAAAATTCACGTTACGATCGTTTAGATTATCTGCACGCCAGACTATGCGTTATCTTTGATAATGATAAAAAAAAATTGGTTACACAAATAAACGATGGAGAAAATGGTCACGATCGAAAATCCACGATTTATTAAACCCATACGGACGTGAAAAATATTTAAAACCAAACATGCTAGACTTTTAACAGACAAATTCTCGTTTTCAAGGGATTAGCGATAGACAAGTTCGAAACAGAATTGAAAATTCAGTATTAGTCACAAGATCAAATTTTTTAGATTGTCTCTCTAAATATCTAATTTCAAGGTAAAAAATAAAACGAGAAAATATGGAAAAGACCGTTCACGGATACCAGAAACGAGGGTAATATAACAAAAGCACACAAAGTTACAGCGATCTCACGAGTGATCCAATTCGCAGGAGGAGAGAATACAAACGACAATGTTCAGGTTCCTCGGGCTTAACCTCCTCCTCCCGCCATTCCCTTTGACCCTTCCGTTCTCCCTCTTGTGCTTCCTTCCGACGGCCTATTACCGATCATGGAAAACGACGACGATCAGCGAAGCGAGACTCAACTTCGATCGACGAAAAAAAAAAAAAAGAAAAAAGAAAAAAAAATCTAAGCTAGACAAAGTAAACAGTGCAACATGTCTACTGCGTTTCCTATTCGCGAAGATACGTTCGAAGTACAGTTTGCAATAGCATTTTTCTTATTCTATTTCACTTATCCGTGTATAAGTATATATTTATTTTCTTTGAATTTTTTGGATATACTTATTTTCTTTGAATTTGCATTGTAAAAAATGCGCGCGGCAGCCGATGGTGGTCGATGATCAACCAACCAACAGTTACTTACGCGTGTAGTTAGTTTCGTTCGTGTAACAGAGAGATACGGAGCACGTGCCCCATCGATATGGAGCACTACTCTCTCGGTTTATTATCGTGTATAGGAGGATTACGTAATCAAAAAGTTAGGAGTTTGTTGGATGTACCGTCGATGATTCCAGCGTAGCGTGACTTCACCCCGTCGTAGAGGCCCAACCGTATGCTGGCGAAACACATCTGTCTCTGGAGTCCCGCGGACAGACCTCCGTACAGGCTCCTGTAACCACCCTCGCTCAAGCTCACCGCCCTCACAATTTACCCTCAAACGTAGCCCAGGGTAATATTTTTTTTTGTTTTTTTTTTTGTTTTTGTTTTGACTTTACAGTTCCGTTTAAATGTTTTCGATTCCTTTTCTCTCCCTTTAGTTTTCTTTCTCTTTCTCTCTCTCTCTCTTTGTCTCTAATTCGCTTCCCCTCGTTAACCGTTAAACGCTAATATTAAACCTTGGCATTTCTGAGTCGATTCTCAGTCGTTGAGTAATAAATATTAGTTTGGTGGATTCGTACAAGTAAAGGTTAAAATAGTTGTATCTTTGAATTTTTGTACCATTCAATTTTATTAACTAAGTTTTAATGTGCAAGTACACTTTGATGTAATTTAATTTCTTAAGCGAATAACTGTTTCTTATAGTTTGATGACTGAGAGTTACCCTTTGAATGCGAAGGGTTATTATTAAAAGAGCGCTTTATTTAAAACGTAACAAATGTTTAACCCCACAGTGACCGTGGCTATAAATGCAACACAAGCAGTCGCGTGAATGGAAAATCGTCGTCCATTTTAAAACAGGCATTAATAATAGAATAATATACCTATATTTATTTTTACCACCTTTTCTTTATTGAAAGTTATAAAAATCAACACTAAATTTGCTATAAGCGATTATTTACGAGCATTTACGAGCATTTACGATCACTTCAGGGTTAATGTACTTTCAAGTTCATTTATTCTCTGTTCTATTTTATTTTCCTTCAATTGTTAAAGGGAATGTACTTTCTCTATCAGGATAAATTCAGAGCTGGATAAAACGGGTATAGTTAATTATAAAAATAATCGAAGGGAATAGTAATTGTTTGTTTACAAAATAAAAATTTCAATTCTTAATTTAACCATTAACAGTATATATACATTTATGATGAAAAAATACACAAGTCAAAATAATGCTCGCGTTTGAACATTTTTATTAATCGTATAAAGTTTAAATAATTGTTTTACCCAGTTCTGATCGAATAAAAATTTGTAACCTATAAAAAAAGAAAAGGAAGGGAAGCCAACAGAGACTCCGCAAACATCAGAGGAGCACGAGAGAAAGGATGTTGGCTCGAACGAGCCGATCAGCAAAAAAGAAACGGAAGAGAGCTTGCGCTGAGAGAGCTGGACACGGTTATGACAAATCGTAATCGCGGTTGAAGCTCAACCAAGCATAGGCGTCGCTCTGTGTCTCTTATAATCATGTTCAAAAATGGTAAAAAAAAAAACAACTGCGGCTGAACAGAGGCAAAACAAACGGAAGCAGAGAAAAATAAGAATCGAAAATAGGCGAGAAAAGAAATAGTAGTGGGGTGGGAAGTTTGAGTTTGGTTTACGCGGTGCTTTTCCTTGTGTTGACATTCCGACAGTAAACGACGTTCACGAATCGAATGTTGTTATTCATCGTACGCTTAACAGAAATGATTATTTCTAGACTACGCATTTTGTACGGTTATAAATATGTAACTTGAAATAAAAGATGATGTATGCAAATATGTGGGTTAAGAAACGTCATTGAACTTATTCAAAGTTCAAAGACTTCTCAATGATGCATATTAAAAAGTTGTTAATTAACAAATAATGTATTCTCAAACATACTAAATTTTGAATAACAATGTTAAACGTTTAACGATACACACGACTTTTTAACCTTTTTAGTTAATTTTTGACTGGCTTAAAAAAAGAGTTATGCCTTCTTTTTGCTTTTGTTCCAAATAAAAAGTCTTTTTTCTTAAATCTTGAAAAAACTTTTCAAAACTTAATTTCTTTATAAACTATGGTTATTTTTAATCATTCTTATAACACTCCAGTTGAAAATTGCTGTTTTAACACATAAAGCAGTAACAAGTAGAAGTTTCAAAACTACGTTTCAGAATTAATAAAATAAACTAAAAAATGGTCACATATAGAATAATATCATTAAAACATTCGTAATCTAATTAGTAATTTTTATATAGACAAATGAAGGTCGTTTATCGTCGTCATCGTATAGAAATTGGAAACGCACCTCGTGCACGAGAGAGAAAATAAATGCGCAGGTATAGAAGGGAGCGCCATGGACACGTTCGTTTATCGTGTAGATGGAGTTATTTGGCAACTGCGCACGTGCGCCGCGCTTCATTACATAACCACGTGTCAACTCCATGAACAGTCAATGGCACTCCACGAAATCGAATCGAAACTATACAGAAAGGAAAGAAAAAGAGGTAACCCAATTAGCGTTGGAGTCGAGTGGGAGTAACCGAAATAAAATGCCAACGCGTTAGCGATTTATTGAACTTTTGTTATACCCGCGATTTCATTACTACCATTATCTCGTTATCTCGATTCCTGCTTGCTGTTGTCGATGCTCTCCTAAGTTTCAAGTACTTCCATCAGACTAGCGTTCAACATACTTTTTTTTCGCTCAATTGTTTCAATTAACACTTTAATCACCTATGACGCTAATATGGCACCATTTGTGTACGAATTGGTAAGAATTAATGACGCCATATTGTGTTTACAAACACGTAAACTATCATATAGAATTTCTTTCACGTACGTACGTAGCAAAAATAATTTTTGTTCTTAATCCTGCAACCGCGTATTGTTTTTTTTTTTGAGCTATCAAACATCGCGTTGACGTTTCTCGAATTCAGTGTGATTTTTATAAAATTCGAATATACAACAAATTCTACGAAAATTCGATGAAATATTTTAATAAAGGAGTTTCATATTTACAATTATTTTGCAATGTAATAAAAATCAGTATCTTGTAAAAGTCGATTTTTATAAGATTAGAATATACAAAAAGTTCTGCGAAAATTCGATGAAATATTTTAATAAAGTAATTTCATTTTTGCAATGTAATAAAAATCAGTATTTTATTCAAAGTCGATTTTTATAAGATTAGAATATACAAAAAGTTCTGCGAAAATTCGATGAAATATTTTAATAAAGCAGTTTCATATTTGCAATTATTTTGCAATGTAATAAAAATCGGTATCATGTTCAAAGTCGGGGAAGACTCCAGTGGACGGTTGCAGGATTAGTAAAAAGGTTGTTAACCTGGTTACAGTGAAACGAATTGCTAATGATGTGCCGCTCGACTATAATTAGAAGTAGCACAGAGAGCACGACAACGACAATGGCTCCGATCGACCCAATATCTAAAAGATAACGAGATCTTAACAGCAATCGAATCGCGGGGTCATATTTATAAAATTGGTGAAATTCTCCATACGGTTGAATAGAATGCGTATACCAAAAAGCTATTTCACAAGTCAGTTAACGTGCGGTTATATATATATATATATATCAATTAGCGATACTTCAAGTTACGAACAGCCCTACGATCAGCCAGTACGGAAATTTTTTTTTCTCTCGTTTAAGTAATTAATTAAGTGTATCGTGTAATCGAGCAAAGAAGAAGTTGCCCGGCGTATACAGAACTTCGATCCGAATCGGAAGAATCGTATACACGCAAAAAAAAACGATATTATTTGCACAATATCGTAATCGTAATCGGTAATTCTACCTACCCCTTGTTCGTCTTAAATTACGGATAGGATCGTGAATAACGTACCTTGCTCCTTCGAGTTTCACGATGTTCCCTACTGTCTTCCATAATCCTGGCTGCGTGTTTCGCATCGCGAGCATGGAGCCGTCCGCTGACGTTAGCAGAATAGGACGACTTTCTCCGGCAATCTACAAATCGTACACAGATATCGTTTACATTTCGTAGAACTAACCACAACACGCTTACATTAAACGGCACTCAGAGTACTGCCGAAATCTGCGACTGAAAAGACACTGTCTGTAAGAATAGAGAATTGAACGCATTCAAGGTCGAATCTTTCATACATTACTGTTCAAAAGTTTTATATTTTTTAATTTTATATTTTTAATAATAATATCAATAACTAAAGTGGCACATATAGTCAGTGTTCATTACAATAAAGAATTGAAGAAAATACCTTAATAAAAAGAACATTGAAATAATAATAATAATAAATTCGTGTGGTCACCCATCTTAATTTAAATCCTAAAAGGGCGGTATGCTGAACATGAAATAGTAACTGACTGCTGACAAAAATCTCCAGTAATTTCGCACCCAGAAATAATAATAATAGTAAACTTGTTATAATAACAAAGATTGATACAATAACATTGCAAATTATTTCTATAATCATAATTATGTAGTAGACTATCCCACAGTATATACAATAAAAAATTTTATTTCCTTTACTTAATACAAAAGTATTCTAAAATATAAGAATTACGCTAGATGTAATCAAATATTGAGCTTAGAATAAAAATTCCAAGGAATAAGTGCATTTGCTTTCTACTTTTGAATTGTAATGTACATCGATATAGAATATATTAAAATGGTTGCAATGTACTATATAGTAATACAGGCGCTGTAATTCTACTTTCGCACATTTTTAAAAATTTCAACATTTTAAGCCTTTTCGATCGAATGTCCCCTCTGAGGGGATATCGTGAGTCGATCAGGCTACTGTGTTGCCCCCTCTCAGGGGACATCAGGTTTTAGCCATCACAATACGATGTTGTTCCGATCAATACTTCAAAACACAGTTTTTGGTGCATATTTTTTTACATCTTTCTACTTTCGAACATTTAACTTTCAGGAACCAATTGTGTGCGAAAGTTGAGGGGCGCCTGTACAATAAAATATTGATGGATGGAATATTAAATCAGACACGTTTATACACACCTGCATTCTGACTTTGGCTGTGTCCAAGGGGAATGTTGCTAAATCAGCGATGCAGGCCGCTGTGCCTGCAGAAAGGAACTTCACCCATAAGGGGAAGTCGTCCGTCGCTTGTTGCTTCATCGTGCTCGTTCTTTCGCTCTATCTCTTTTTGTCTCTTTCTCTTTCTCTCTCTCTCCAATTCTGTTTTTGTCGTGGCTTTAGCTATTTGCCTGATCGAGTGCGTTCTCTAGGTGGATGTGTGCGTCAGATGTGTTGGGGGAGTTGTAATAGTGCAAACTTTCGAGTACTCTCGACTCTTTTTTAATCCCCGCGTGATTATTCGATCCTTCGAGCTTGCTCGGCTTATCTGAGCGAGATCCTTTGTTAGAAAAGCGATATGTACACTATATACAGAGTCCTACCAGAGGACAGGAACCTTTAGATGATCATTTAACAGACAGCTGGTTTAAAGGTAGAACTTTTTAGGTTCCCTGAAGTGATCAGGATACGCATGCAGTCCCCCTGACCGCGAGCACTCGTGTTTTATGTCTTGATTGTGAAGTACTTTATACATACTATTCTTCTGCAAAAGACAGAAAAACGGTGTGAGCGATTTGTCGTTCGAATTTGTCTGCAGAGAATTAAATGTTAAATTAATATTAAATTAAACGATCATTACAATACGCCAGATGGAAAGTAATGGTGAACGGGGAATAATTAATAATTACTTTTCAAGTTAATGGTTCCAACTGGAAATTTAAATTAATCTCACGATCTTGAATCAAGTCTTTGACTCATTAAGGCCTAGTGTTGGATTAATACATGTGTATTTTTTCAGTCAATTTGCATGATACAATTTTGTTTTTTCAATTTGTGGTTATACAAAATTATCAAATAAATCTGTGAAATTTCCTTTTATGGTTACAACGTTAAAAATAAAATTTAATCGTGTATGTAAACCGAGTAAAACGAGTTGCAAATGGAATGTTACGTTAACGCAATATTAACCTTTTGCACTCGAGAGGTGACAGGTAGTCGTCTAACTTAATGTAAATTAACTTTACAGATTTCTAAGTGCAAAATATTTACTAAAATTCACTTATATTAAACTTCATTTAGTTTAGTTAAGTCAGATACTAAAATTTACATGTATAACTGTTTAATCTCCAGTCTGATTAATAAACAAACTAACTAAAGTCTGAAAGTTTGCGAAACTAACGTTTGGCGACCAACAGTCGCCTCTCGAGCACAAAGGTATTAATATTTAACGTAAAATAACATAAAAATATTGAAACGTGTTAGTTATGTATTTTACTTATTCTTTTTTCGTTAGCCGTGAAATTGCTTTGTTAAGTTTTACTTTATCAGGATTTTTAATTTCTAGTTTATAAACATTAAGGGGTTTGGTCCACAAATTTTGCGTGGAAGTGCACAAGGATACTCGTTCGACATTGATATTGTGTTAACTCCTCGACGAATCTAACAAAAAGATTTTAACAATGGAGGTTCAATGACCGAGTGGCCGAGTAGCATCAAGCGTTGAACACAACGTTCACCAACACACCCACGACAAACAGGTAATTTACTGTTATCGGGATACAAGCTGGGGGGTTAGGTTATCGCGAAACACGGCTGATCCACGTGCGTCACGATTCAGTAACCGGAACACTCGATTGTTTTGTCTGTACTCCTCAAATTATCACGATGTTCGCGTCATAATCGTCTGCAACGCGTTAACTCTTTCCCACGCGTCGATTCAATGCAATGACACGCGCGAATCGATGACCAGTGTTTTCGCGCGTGGGCAGACGACACTTTACCTACGACCGAACGCCACGAAAATAGAAAAATGTTGGAGCACAGCCAGCTAGAGGACGCTCCAAACCGTCACGAAGCTTTATGTCGTTCGATAGATGGGTTTGGGTAGCAGTTGTTAACCTTGCGTTGGGCATAACGTGTCATTTGTAATTTCATTGAGTTGCAAGACTGTTAACATATTAAAAAATAAAAATAATCGCTCGTTTGTATCGTGTTTAAGAAGATCCTTGGAAGTTTTCGATTCTACGGCTTTTAACTCATCAACAACCGGCCCCATATTTACTAATTTAAATATTCTATTCATTTATTAATATTTCATATGCATAGATTTAATCCACTTCATTTTTAAATACATTCTTTATATACTTATCTTGTATATTTGAAATCTTAATTCAGTTTTTACAGTTTAAAATTCGAATATTGAAGTATTTCAGCTATTTTTTTACTCACATCATTACACGAACGGATTATCATTTTTTTTATTAATGGCAAAATTATTCTGGTTAGGTTTGATTCGTTATTCAGTGTACACATCAAAAGGTAAAACATATACATATAATCAATCAATAATCAATTGTGTGTTGTATCTGATAGGTTAAACAAACCGGAAGTACGAATAAAGTGAACTGTTTATATAGGATAAAATACACCTTTAAGATGTCGGTAATGTTATTTTAATTGCTGTTTTCGTTTTTACGTGCCACTACACAAACCCGACTGCGCTCGATCGCAACTCGCAATATTAAAAGCAGCTATATTTGTAACGCGTTATAGCGACCGTGAGGCTATTTCTGCTAAAGTGAAATGTTACGACCATGCGATATTCCGTCCGATCAGATTAAGTTGGTGTTTTTGCTCTTATGATTTTGTGTGTACATCAAGGAACAGCGCATATATACACGCATGGCTCCTTTCGATTCACGAGAGAGAAAACTGGAGAGTACCGTTGTTCGAAACGACCGGGACAAAGTCCAACTCACAATTAACGAGAACCCAGTTTCGTTTGCTCTTTTGATCATTTCGACTTGTACAAACTTGATTTCACATTGTTCTTGTTCCGTGTAGACGTTTTCAATTCCGTACGACTCCATTTTTATTAAATGTCTAACCTCACCGACATTTCTAAGCTATGCATTAATTTCTTGTATTCTAATTCACCAAATACAACAGTTTCAATTTTAAAAATGAAATTCACTTTTATTAGTACTTTCTTTATTTTCCTTTATTTCTAAGCTGTGCATTAATTTCTTGTATTCTGATTCACCAAATACAACGGTTTCAATTTTAAAAATGAAATTCACTGTTATTAGTACTTTCTTAATTTTACTTCAACCGCGCTAAAAATTATAGAAATTTACAAATATCATTTGACAGTGACTGACAACTGCCTCCCGTGTGCAAAACGTAAACAAAAATTCAACTCAGACTTGGAACAAAGAAATCGGTTTGAGGAACCGGTTTGTTTATCGCTGAAACAATTCTTCAGGCAAAGTTTGACCTTACAAAATTCAAAATCGTAAACACTGAGAACCGCTTGCTTGCTGTAACCTTCGATCACCGATTTCTATTATAAAGCTTGATTTATTTCTAGCATGATGCTAGACGATTTCACCATCGGGAATGCATAAACACCAGAGACGTGTCCTGTTGTACGGAGAGGCCATGGAACGCGGTTGCAAACAATGCGATCGATAGTAAACCTCGACCATGCGCTTGCACCTAGTTGTTGCGCCTGTAGTTTTCATTTTTCACACACTCGCAGCACACACGCACACACGTTTTTAACACTAGATTGCCGGATATTGGATATATAACTATTTTGCCTGAAACGAGTCAATTTGACTCAAGCATGAAAATTGAAGTTTAAAAAAAAAAAAATAAAACTTTATCTTAAATAAAATTTATTCCAAACAATTTTTATTTATATATTCTGTTGTTAAAATACATTTTCCGCAGATTTTTTTATTACAAACGCCTTTACTTTTATTACTTTCATATGATACTTAAATTTGACAATTCATAAGTGAGTCAAATTGACTCACTCCGGCAATTTAGTGTTAAATTTTCAAGAACGTATGCAGTGGTTCTCAAATACTTACTTTCCCTATCTTTTACTCGATTAAAATTTTTCGCCAGATGTACGGGATCCGTCAATTTGACGGGTTGCGCAAAATTTGCAAAAACAATTACTATTATTCCTAGGAGTTTTTGTTAATTTTTATCAATGAAATGATACGAAAGTACCCTAATCTGTTTCCCTCTGATCTCTGCAATTTCAAATTCCGTCTGATGAATGTCTATTTCTTAATATACGTATATCAAAAATTGATATATAGGAAGTGTCCATAAATCTAGTGTTAAAGTGTGAAAAACTGTAAAACAGGAATTGTTTTTCTTAACGATAATCTATATCGATTTTTAATGTTTCATATTAACACGTTAATACGGTGAATATACATTCAATAACCGGATACAGATGAATAATTTTTTTAATTGGTAAATATACTTCGATACCAACGATTCTTAAACAAAATGTTATTAAATTTCGTTTTCTAAGATATATCGGATAATCGAATATCGCAAATACTGGAAACGATCTTTCTTCACAGTTTCAGGTCAATCGCTTGTGAAACAAGAATGATTTTATGGATGATTGGAACAAGAATGCAAACAAGCTATCTCGAATACATTATCTTTCTTTCTAGCAATCTCTGACGAGCCTTGAAAAGGCGGAGTCCTGCAGTATCCTTGCGCACGAGGATGCAGTCAGTGGAAAGGTTCCGATATATTGATTATTCCCAACACGGACGCGGTTGTTGCACCGTTGCTACACAATGGACTGGATGCAGCCAGAATTTTATTTTATTGCGAAAAATTAACACGATCAATGGGAAAAAGAGTGGTTTCCTTACAATGCAAGCTTTTCTGATAAAAAAAAGAAAATGTCGGATAGCTTCAATGAATCATCTCGAATAAATATAAATGTAACTGTGTTTTCATAACACTTGGTACACACTGGAATGTGTACAACCAGAATTATTTTTTATTATGTATATAGTAAAATGTAAAAAAAAAGATTTAACACTAGAACTACCGCCGATTAAGGTATACCTATTGGAGGCAAAGAAATCAGATCGAAAATTGTGCGAAAAAAATACCTAATACAAGGGAAACAAATTTTAGCGATTATAGTAAAAATCACAGTAAATTTTTAAATGTGTAGACACCACAGTAAGTTTATCACGTTTCTATGAAAGATTACAAATTGGGTCATTTTGACCCTTTTGATAGTTCTAGTGTTAATTACTCTTCAAAATTGTTTGTTTAGAAAATATAACTTACATTATATATAACCTCCATAAATCAATGACAAGTAAATGTAAAGACAACTGTGTTTCCTCTGTTATATTCCACTGTTGTGGAATTCAGTAACGGTTCGGTAATTTCTTTTTAGAAGAATCTATTTTTGAACGACCAGCAGTCTAGTCCAAGTTTCTTGGAAGCATACTCGAGTTAGGTGATCGCGTCAATTTTGACAAATCGATATAACTGTCTGACTTTGACTATTCGCGCATATGCACTGCAGTAACAGACTGCAGACACAGGTAACGACGACATGTTGGAATTTCGATTCGGCCGGATCCTATAACGCGCGACCAGCGATGGTTCCAATAAATACAATACGAAATGACCGTAACTGTACAGTTTTACGACTATAACTTTCTTGGCCAGGCGAAATCAAAACACTTTCAACGGAAAAGTAATGTAATGCCTCGAAGCAATCGATCCATTCGTTATTGCTATGGAATATTTAGCAATGACAAAGGGGGTAGCGTTACCTTGTCAATATTATCGCAACTGTTGTATTGACGTGAATCGTTCGAATATTTATAAGCCTACAAAATATGAAAATGGAACGGTAATTTTGGTTGAACGCTAATAACTGAATATTTACGATGAAAATTTGAATAGAATTTTAATGCTGGCGAATCTTGACAACCGAATATGTTAGCTAACTAATTATTAATATTTAACGGTGGTACAGTTAATGAATTTTGTCAGTATTAGAAACTATTAAAAATGACTAATGGTTTTAAATGAAATAAATAAGTAATGGGGGAATAATGATGGTCTGAACGATATTTTACTTACCAAGTGTACAGTGAGCGAATAACAACACAACTGGAACAGGTTACCGAGAAAGCACCGTTTATACCGGTTCGTTGACCAATGGGAAGCGGCCACAGTTGAATTCTGCCAATCGGCTGCCGCCTGTGACGTCAGCCCTAACCAAAGAAAGCTCAGCTTGCGGAGGGATCGATAAGTTCCAGGAACGTGGTGGTATAATGCTCCTTAGCTGCATGCAAGTGGCGTGTGTATGTATCGACTGGGGGCGGGCGCATAGCGCTAGCCACCCTTTCGATGAACGAAGGTTATATGACGCGAATGTGCAGTCATGAACCATAGGAAATTGCCATAGCTCGTCGTGGAAATTTATTTTGCCGCATACGCTGCAACTTTTCGCAGCATCTAACAAGCTGCATCTGGTGCATCGAACTGTATCCCATCCAATTGGCAAACGACGCATTGAAGGAACGAGAAAAAGTTGAAAGAGAATCCTTCGAAAATCTGTGTTCTCGTTTCTATGTAATCGATACGTTTTGTTGTATGCTTTGTTGTTTTCAGAAACAGTTCATTGAAAGCATAATGTATCACTTGTATTGTTATAGGAATTTTTTTTGCGACTCTAATGGAATTAAAGCAAGCAGACACAGATTAGACGAATGCCCGATAGTGTTTGATGAATGTTTTCGGTCTTTCCGGCCACTCATCCGTTTAATATGAACAAGAATGCTTTGAGATTATTATTTACTATCTTATCGCGGTAATAATGATGATATAATGTTTAGTTTAATCGCTCTCACGCGTGTCTTTAGTGGTGATTGATAACGAACCGCGGGTTAATAAATTGATAGCAAAACAATTTGTTTACTTGATATTTTCTGATAACGGATAGTTTTAAGTTTTGTATATACTTTTTCAACTATGAATCATTTAAAAATACAGAAACACAATCTTTTGTAGGAAATTATATTATCGTATATAAATATGCTGTTGTAGAATTAGGACTATTGAGTTTTTGTAAACGACAAAAAATTATGGCCCATGAGGGGATCGAACCCGCGACCTTCGCGTTATTAGCACGACGCTCTAACCAACTGAGCTAATGGGCCATCTTAGAAAACGTTTCTGATTCTAGCGTTTTATTCTGTAAGCTTGAACCATTTTTCAAGAAATATAATATGCTTATAGTATAAAATAATTATATGAATCGACAATTATCCATTATTGTAATAAATGTATTTTATATCTTTGAGAAAACGAATTTGCAACAATTATGATTAAATAGTTTACAGAAAAGATACAGAATTATTTTTACAATATTTAAATGGAAGATTGTTTAGCGATAGTTATGATTTGCAAGTCATTGCATTAGAAACAATTGGATACCAATATGTACACGTAGTTTTATTTGTAAAGATAAACCGTCTGAACTTTGTCTGCGGTTTGGACTCTGTGCATAAGAAGTCAAATGGAGTTAATATTACGGTTAGCATTGTTAGATATATTATCAAGGACAATTTGTCGTACTAATAATGAATAAAGAGATACTTTGTCCCAATTATGTTTATTGTTAACGTTATTTAATGCTAATGTCAAGTGAGAATTCATTTATAAGATATGATTACAAACACTTTTGATTTCTAAATTTTTCATTTTATGTAAATACAAATGATTCTCAAATATTAAAGTTATATGCTTAATTAACAATAGCATTTTTTGTTCTAATACAGGAATACAAAGTATTAAAATATATCATATAAATCAGAATTAGAACAATCGTTTTATTTAAAAGTAATCTGTCATAGAATAATTCATAAACAATTAAATCAGGTATCTGAGAATTATTACTCAGTGAGAAATGAATGTGATCGAAAGTTTATTTTTATTGTCACACTGTATATAATGCTGACCTGACGAACTGTCGGCCTGTGATCCTCATGGTGTTCGTTCCTCTGCAATTAAGTGTAGTCCCTGTCATGTCTATTGAAACAGTCGTTGGAACTTTGTCCCCATTTTATGGCGAGTTTCTTTACCATTTTATGATGGGGTAGATAAAAAGGAATTCACGAATTGACCCTATTCATCAGTCAAACGGTCGAAAAACATTTCGTTCCTCTTCGTGTATGGTCAGAACAGTAAAAGATGGTGTTTTTGTGGTAGGAAAAGCTGACGAAATTAAGTACTCTATCCAAAGCTTTGGTTTAGTTTTCACCTGGGAAAAGTTAAACTCATAGAAACGTAGAGATAGCTGTTACTGAAAGATAAAGTGCTTTCCTTTACAGTTACAGTAGATGTCGCAATGTGCAATTTCATCTTACTTTATCGATTTTACCGAGATGTTTATTATTATTAATATATCATTTCTTAATTTTTAATTATTATTTGTTAAATATACCACAGATAAAGTATAGGAGAGATCTTACACCATAGATGAGACAAGAGTATGTAAATCGTTGTAAAGAGTAGATAAATCACCTTATGGACTTTTGTGGTTTAATGCATCTGCCATACCGGCTAAATTTTCTTTCGTAAAAGATTTCATAAAACACTCTTTTACAAAAAGTGATGGAACTCTATTAAAAATAAAGTGAAATATAGTTTTAATCTTTTACAATCGAAAGGACTATGAAAAATCACTCTACTTGTGAAGCATATTATAAAGTAGGAATTGAAAATTACTGAATTAGATACTACATAACTGTTTATCAAAACATATTTTTAAATACTAACTTATGAATTTCTGAAATAACTTTCTTATCTTCCAAGGAGCCTTCACTGCCTCTCAGATAACGCAACAGTCAGGTGTGGACGCTATCATCTAATACGCTAAATGTAGACACCGGATGCTAGTTGTTATGATAACTTCAATACCGAGATCTTAAAGGTTGCGTTTGTTGTATGTTGATAATTAGGTTTCCTTGCTTATCAACTAACGATAGCTCCAAAAATACAAATCATAGAAAAACATTTTTTGAAAGTATCAACGGCAGGTAATAATATTGTATGAAATTAATAAAGTGCTCAAGAATCTTCGTTTAAATATCTAACTTTATTTAAGTATATTTAAAAGTGTAATCGAAGGAACCGAAAAATTTTACATAAATTAAATAACCTACTCATGTTTTGGTTTGGCGAAAATCTTAAATTGATTCTTAGTATAAGTGTCTAATATACGTTTTATAATGCTTCTTAAACGATTCAGAATTAAGTTACTGTACAATATTGTTAAAATTAGAGGCAGGAGAAATATTGCTATCGTTCCATAGTAATCGATGAACGAGATATCGTGACCATGGTAACGCAGATGCTTCGATTTGGGAAATTTGATCACGTGTTCCACGTTCCAAACAGCACGGTCCATCGGTTTCACTAACTCGTCCTTTACGATCTCCGACATAACCTTGATGTTGTTATAATACCTGAAAGGTATTAAACGTTAATCACTGTATTAGTATATACTATATCAGTGAAATATTGGTACATCTTATTAATTATTCCTAGTACATGTGTATAGGTCTCGATTAGTACGAATAGTAAGTTCCAGGGACTGATTACAATTATTCGAATTCGCATCATTCGAATACTTGAAATACAATATGTAAATATATAACAAAATGTTTTAAATGTACGTTTGTTACATCATGAAAGCAAAAGAATATTTATTGCTTTTTAATACGTTGAATGCCACGCCAGTTTTGCATGGTTTGCTCGTGGAACCATGATGAGTTTTCTATTATACGATGCAAATACTGTTGAAATATTACCTACAATAAATAGGTTATGGTGTATAACTATTTTTAGATATTTTACACTGCATTAATTTCTTCACACCATTAACGGTGGTAAAAATGAAAAATTGATAAGTACTGACATTTGTCCAAATTATGTATTTCTACCTATCTGAGCGTGACAGTCAAGTTCAGCGCGACGGTCAAGTTGATCTCCACGGCGCCACCGTCAAGACGAGTGGCCCTCTCTGGTGACCTCCGTGGCGTTCAACGCATTAAAATGTTTTAGTAGTACAGACTGTACCTTCCCTATCACTATCACATTCTTCTCGCGTTAATCGAATTGTCGTTCGCATTAAACGCGATTTAGTGCCGTTTTATAATTCGCGTTAAGTGGAATATCGTGCTATTTGAACTCTCATTAATCGAGACCCACCTCTATTCTGTTTCACAAAGCAGAATAGATTGAGTTTGTAAGAATCTCAAAACCATAAACTCACGTTTTATTTTCCATGACGTCGGTAAGTGTTCGCACGATAGATTCCTCGGTGATGGTATCGATGTTCAATGTAAGCCCGATGCCGGCATCCAGGATTTTACGTGCGTTGAAAAGTTGATCCCCGTAAAAGGGAATGGCGACTACCGGCACAGAATAGTGCACAGCCTCCTGCAACGACTGCAATCCGCCCTGCATCACGTAGGCCATCACTTTCGGATGTGCTGCATATGAAAGTAACGTTAGTATCGCGGATCGGGCCCGAGTGAAGCCCAGCCCTCGCGGATTATCCGTTTTCGAGTAATACAAGCTTTAAAACTTCGCCGGAGCATAGACGGAAATCAGTAGAGCAATACGTATTTTCGTTTGAAACGGATATTCTCGAATGATGAGGATCGGTCATGTGCGCTTTATTATACGGTGTACAGCGTGTGCAGCGAGTAAAGTGATTTTGAACATGCAAAATTATACGCGCATCTGTTTGGCTGCGTGTTATTTTTGTTTCTTGCAATTGTTAACGTTACTGTTTATTTGGGGTTATCTTGCTACTCGAACTTGTCAATTTGAAGAAGTTTAAATTTGTTAAATTTCGAAACTTTAAAATCTTCGTTGTCATGATCTCTTTTTGGAAGTTACACATCGCAACGATCATTACTCTTTCACGTTAAATGTTACATCAGGTAAACGTTAAACGTTCTCGATGATCGGACGGTCGAAGTACTTTACGTTAACAGAAAAGTTTCGTGGAATTTCGACGTGAATGAGAAACTTTGAGAGCTTGAAAGTCCAAAAGTCCAAAACTCAATGAATTCAAAATTTTTGAAGCTTGAAAATTCGAATGTTTGAACATTATCTTCGTCGTTATAATCTCATTCTGCAAGCTACTCATCGCAATGATCATTACTCTTTCACGTTAAATGTTACATCAGGTAAACGTTAAACGTTCTCGATGATCGGACGGTCGAAGTACTTTACGTTAACAGAAAAGTTTCGTGGAATTTCGACGTGAATGAGAAACTTTGAGAGCTTGAAAGTCCAAAAGTCCAAAACTCAATGAATTCAAAATTTTTGAAGCTTGAAAATTCGAATGTTTGAACATTATCTTCGTCGTTATAATCTCATTCTGCAAGCTACTCATCGCAATGATCATGAATCTCCCATGATCGAAATGTTCTACGTTAACATAGAAGCTTCGTGGAATTCCGATTTGAATAAGAAATTTTGAGAGCTTGAAAGTCTAAAAATTTGAAACTTAGAGAATTCAAAATTTTTGAAGCCTGAAAATTCAAAACTTTGAACATTATCTTCGTCGTTATAATCTCATTTTGGAAGCTACTCATCGCAACGATCATGACTCTCCCACGCTAAATGTTACATCAGATAAACGTTAAACGTTCTCGATGATCAGACGGTCGAAGTGTTTTATGTTAATAGACAAGTTTCGTGAAATTTCAATGTGAATAAGAAACTTTGAGAGCTCGAAAGTCTAAAAATTTGAAACTTAGAGAATTCAAAATTTTTGAAGCCCTAAAATTGAAAACTTTGAATATCATTCTCGTCGTTATAATTTGATTTTGGAAGCTATTCATCGCAACGATCATGGCTCTCCCACGCTAAATGTTACATCAGGTAAACGTTAAATGTTCTCGATGATCGGACGGTCGAAGTACTTTACGTTAACAGAAAAGCTTCGTTAAATTTCGATGTGAATGAGAAACTTTGAGCTCGAAGGCCTAAAAATTTGAAACTTAGAGAATTCACAATTTTTGAAGCCTGAAAATTCAAAACTTTGAATATCATTTTCATCGTTATAATCTCATTTTGGAAGCTACTCTTAGCAACGATCATGACTCTCCCACGGTCGAAATGTTCTACGTTAACAGAGAAGCATTAAATTTCGCGGCTGCTCGCACCGTCCTAGGCAATTGGATTGAAACTCTCATTATTTGCATGGAGCCGCGTCTGGTTACATTTCGCGTTCCCACCTTTAATACTGTTTTCTGGAGAGAACGCGGGCCGATTCGCGGCGGCGTGGGCGTGCACGGTGAATGTAACCTGTCTGTCAAACGTGTACCGAAGTTTGCGCTCGCTTGCATTTGCATGGAGTCCTGGGCGTTACCGCGAACGACGACGAGTTGTTTGTCAGAATTTCCCGAGAGAATTTCGCCGCCGCGTCACGAGTTATCTTTTCGTTGCCCTATGAATCGTCTGGATCGTCGTTTCGCCCGAATCAACGAGGTAACGCCGTTCTTTTCCTCCTCGATCGAGCAGCTGGAAGGCTTTTTAAAAAAATTGACAGTTGCTCTAATAACGAGATCATTCTATACCAAGGTCGAGCAATCTTTGTTCTGTGCAAAAAATTATAAATTCTACGAAAATTTCGAATCTAATACGGATTCCTTACAGGCTGCAACGAACGCATCAGTTTGCTTGGTTTTGCATGTTCTCATTGTTGTATCGTACTTTTTATTTTATCATATCATATTGACAATAGATTTTTGTTGAAATTTTTAACCAACTTTTCGGAGGGCTGCGAGTAGGTATTTGAAGGGCTGTTGATTGCTTATCACTGTATTATACTATTGTTTCCTAACCTTCTTTAAGATGGGCCCTTCTTTCATATATTTATCGCTAAATAATCTACTAGCTTCCAATTTCTCCTAATGCTGTATGTATAAAAGGCATTGCTAATAAGGCAAAGAAAACAGGTTAAAAATGGCGATTTTAGATTTTAACCTTAAGTTAATATTTAGCTATCTTAATATATTTAATACACTTAAGGTTAAAAATGGTTATTTCAAAATGTAACTTTAAATTAATATTTAGCCATCTTAATATATTTAATACACTTAAGATTCTTAAGTTAAGACCAAAACTGTACAGGTGCTTTACATGCTGCATGCTACACATCGTATTTCCTCCGTCCAGCTAGATACTATGCATTTTTAATGCAGTTGATTATCTCTTGTCGTGCGCAAAACGCGTAAATATTTTTAACTAAAAATACCCTGAGCGACCCACTAGAAAACACTTCACAACCCCATTGGAACAGCATTGTGAATTAGAGTTAACAAAAGTTAACAAAACCACAGATGAAAATCAACGAAGTCCACCTTATGAATTATCGAAACAACTTTTGGTACTGTGTCTATTCGATACAGTAACGGACAAAAGTTTAAGACCAAAGAATCAACGAAATTAAACTAATTTATAAGGAAGAGCATGATAAACAAATTTTTGCATATTCTGTGCTACTCAATAAATAGTGTTCTACCATAATAACAATAAAAATTAATGCACAGACAATATTTGCAGGTCATAAAACTACAGTAGCGGACAAAAGTTTAAGACCAAAGAATCAGCGAAATTAAACTAATTTATAAGGAATAGCATGATAAACAAATTTTTGCATACTCTGTGCTATTCAATAAATAGCGTTCCACCATAATAACAATAAAAATGAATCTACAGACAGTATTTGCAGGCCATAAAACTACAGTAGCGGACAAAAGTTTAAGACCAAAGAATCAACGAAATTAAACTAATTTATAAGTAATAGCATGATAAACAAATTTTTGCATACTCTGTGCTATTCAATAAATAGCGTTCTACCATAATAACAATAAAAATCAATCTACAGACAATATTTGTAGACCATAAAACTACAGTAGCTGACAAAAGTTTAAGACCAAAGAATCAGCGAAATTAAACTAATTTATAAGGAATAGCATGATAAACAAATTTTTGCATACTCTGTGCTATTCAATAAATAGCGTTCCACCATAATAACAATAAAAATGAATCTACAAACAGTATCTGAAAACTATAAAATTATGTTCTACATTGTCCTTTCGTCTATACAGTATCGAGCAAAAGTTTAAGACCAAGGTGTCAACGAAATTAAACTAATTTATAAGGAACACAATGATAAACAAAATTTGCACTCTGTGCTAATCAATAAATACTGTTCTACCGTGATAACAATAACAATGTATGTACAGATAATATTTAGAGACCATAAAATTATGTTCTACATTGTCCTTTCGTCAGTACAGTAGCGAACAAGAGTTTAACACCAAGGTGACAACGAAATTAAACTAATTTATAAGGAACAGCATGATAAACAAAATTTGTATTCTGCACTAATCAATAAATAGTGTTCTACTATAATACCAATAAAAATATTTGAAACCCGTAAAATTATGTTCTAGATTGTTCTTTCTTCTATACAGTATCGAGCAAAAGTTTAAGACCAAGGTGTCAACGAAATTAAACTAATTTATAAGGAACACAATGATAAACAAAATTTGCACTCTGTGCTAATCAATAAATACTGTTCTACCGTGATAACAATAATAATGTATGTACAGATAATATTTACAGACCATAAAATTATGTTCTACATTGTTCTCTCGTCTTAAACTTTTGTCCGCTACTGTATATTTTGTGGTACTGGTTATCATAGAATGTGTAATGGTATGGTGTAAGGGTGAGTAATGTTTGCATTGAAGGATGAGTATGAACGAAGGAGCTGAAATTCGTGTTATGGAAACGAGTATGCATGTAATGAGTGCGGTATGATCTATTTGATTCATACATAATATGAAGAGTGAGGGAAGTGTGTGACGATCGCTGGAAGACGAACATTAAAAAACAGAGTACGTGTATTGTAGAGAGTTCTATAAAAAGAGTGAGAAAAATTTATTAGCGAACATTCCGTTGCATAGATAACAATATCATCTTTATTATTTGTTTAATATATTACTTATTATTAAAAATCTGATTAAGCAATCGGTCCATTCTCATATTTAACATGTAAAGTTTTACAAGGCATCGTTGTTGAAGAACAACGATATGCATTGTCGTGTCGCGTCCCCGACGTTTGGAACCTCATGGAGTTAGTGGGACCAACGTAAACAGTTTTGAGGGCTGCAACTAACCGTTCTTTTTCCTTTAGCTCTCTAGTTTCCTTTCAGATCCCGAGCAGAACGCATTCATAACGATTTTTCATTTGTATTCCATTTCTCAATTAAATCATTATTTTTCTAAATACGTGTAAACTGTTTATTTTCAACCTTAAATTTACAACAATCGTTTCAAAAATTAGCCTTCAACTTGATAAAGTTCATGATAATAAAAAGAAAAAAAAAGATTTCCTAGTGCGAGAGGTTAAACGTGGGAATAGTGAAGCTAAACGTGCATGTATATTTATGGTGTGATTTTATTTTGGCCGAACAGCAGAATTTTTCGAGCCAGAGGAAGGAGGCGACGAATAAGCGAGGAGATAAATCGCTCGGAGGAAACGGCGGGAAATTTGTGAAGGAATAGAGGCGTAGCGAGGAAGTAGAAGAAAGGAGAACGGGAAGATAGGCTATCGACAGCTCGTTTCAACCGAGGACCATGGGGAAGACAACGATAAAACAAATGACAAGGAGGCTCCGTAAAACTTGACGGGGCAAAATATCGTTTCAACAGTCAACGAGTGCCTGTTCAATATTTCGAGGAGTTCTAGAGTTGAGGAGCAAGGATTCAGCTGGCTCTATTTACCTTGCGATTGTACAAATTCTATATACTGTGGACCGTAGATAAGAGAGGATGTATCAAAGAGAGGTGAATCCTTTCGAATAAAAGATGTGATAAAAATATAAAGTGAAATGTTTAACAATTGAACTACCAGAGCAGTCAAAATGACGGATTTATGATTATTCATAGCAATCTTATAAATTCACTGAGGTAAAGCTTCCAAAAAATTTACTATGATTTTCTGCAGAAAGTATAAATAAAGATTTGTTTTCTGTAATGTAATTTTCAATCTGATCTGTTCCATACAATTAAGTACACTATAATCGCCGGTAGTTCTAGTGTTAAAAAAAATACAGATTTTAAAGATATTGTAGAATATCGATTATTTGAACGTCGATTGTCCAATTTTTTGGTTATTTAAATAATCGATTATCCAAACATTGGGCTGGGTCACATATATATGTATGTATTTAAAAACGTTTAATTTATTTTTATTTTTATTTTGCATTTCTCTTGTTAGGCATTTAACGTAAAAAAACATCTGTTTTTTGAAAATTCTTTAATATTGTCTATCATTCGTATTAGGAATTGTTTTTCCGTACAATTAACACAATTAATTTGGATAATCGACGTTCTACTGTACAGAGGTTATAAATTCAATGAAGACTATGGATTTAAAAGCATTAAATACTAAGGTATGACAAAAATATTTTCAAAGCTTTTTATTAAAGGTAACATTAACTGATTGCTTTTGCAATTTTAAATTTTGATGTACGGTGTTTTATGCAATATATAATAATCATGATACAATCAGCATTATTGTTTAAATTAAATATGTCTGAACAACGTAACCATTTGGCATATTTATGATAAAGTATTTCTCCTTTAATATATTATAATTCACTGTATATTAGTAAATTATTTTATTTTATTGTGACATAATTATATTCACAATTATATTCATAATTATACTTGCCTGCAGTCTTATACACTATACAAGTGTATAGTAACGCAATAATATCTAATAACAACCAGTTATTAATCAAAAGTATCAAAGTAACCGCCCATAACTCCTGTTTTTCTTTTACGATTCGTCAGTTTTGAAACAAATTCGCTCTGAAGGTAGTATAAACAACGAAATTTCATTTTGCTTTCCGGATAAAAAAAAAAAGGAGCTCGCTTTCAACTAACTGTAACGCGCTTCGAAATATCCTGTACATCACGGTTCTGCTTTTACCAGTCGCTTGTCAAAGTGTGACAGACTATATGACAGCAGGATTGCATTTCGCAGCAGCGTCTCATGGAAAGCGGGAAAAACAAGAAGAAAGAAACGTTCTGTCAGCGAACAGAGAACACACACACACACACACACACACGTTGTTTCGTGATGTCGCGTCAGGCAAAGCGCATGAACGCTCTCTTCCCTGTTTTGTTATGGGAGTTCAAAGTTCCTTTTTTTCTTTTCTCTTTTCCCCGCTTTCTGTAAATGTTCCACGCGAAACATCGACCCTGTTACGGTCTCGTAAACTCGTAACTCTGTATCAGCGTTTATTCTCATTTCGGGATTGACCGAATTTCTACTCTGGTACGTTTATGAAAAATTATCGCTGAAACGATAAGCTAAATTACCCGACGCGTCCTTACAATGACAACGAATGTTCAGTGTCGAATTTATTCGTTATTGTTCGTTTGTTACGCACGTGGAAGGAAACGGCGCGTGGAACTTTCATCGTATCAATTGATACATTTTTGCGAAGAAAACGCATTTCGATGAATCTTTGTCCGTGGCCCGCGACTGTCTTCTATTACCGAGCGTGGAATAATTCACGAGCTGTGACTCCCTTTCATTACCAGTCGCTGAATATTCTTAACCCTTTCGCGCCGAGCGCCGCATAAATGCGTCATCGAAACGATCTGTACAAGTGCCATCTATGATCGATGGCAACATTTTTCGTTACCTATAATTTTGTATTTTGTATTTTATAATTTTGTAAGTGTTTTCATATTAACTCTAAATTTACTGAATCATCTATTTTGACTCATTTTAAGGGTATTTTTAACGAATAAAAACAATGTCCGTAAATCTAGCGTTAAAAATGTAAATATATTTACATTCGAGCAATGATTGTTTTCTTCAGCACAGTTCCTATTTAAGACTTAGAACAACATATGTATATACGTATATAAGTATACTTATATATATGTATATAAGTTTCCGTTCAGTGACGGTACTTCTGCGGACGGGGCTGTCGTAGCGAAAGGGTTAATAAAACAATCGTTGCTCTAATATAACAACTATAGTTTGCGGTTTTAACATGAAAAGACATACAAAATTATGTTAGTTATTCTAATAACATTAGACCGATTACAGTTTACATATTTTTAGGTATTCATATACATATTTACA